>SIXB01001875.1:19626-34622 GCA_007018985.1 Anopheles bwambae | reverse complement strand
TGATGACGCTTTCTCAATCGTAATAAATAATGTTGTTATCTCGCCGAGGTTTCAAGTGCTAATGTTTATTCCCTGTCAAATTCACTGCTCTTCTAATTCTTCTTATTTATAATTACGATCTAATCCTTTCTGTACTAATTACCCTAGTTGTCCTAATTCTAATTGTGCCATGCACATTGCCTACCATAAGGCGTCAACAAACTCTGAGCTAATCAGATCGTGCTTGCAACGCCTTGGCTTTGTTCATCATTATTTTTCTAGCTGAAATCTGAGTTTGGCGTGTGGTTTTGTATTGAGTGTTGCCATATTTTCTGTCATCAAGTATCAAACTTCATATTAAACAGCTGGTCACTTGAAACCTCACCCCACAATCACAATCACCTTTCTACCGTATATTTTAATTCCGATTTTTCTCAAGTTGAGTACATAACTATGAAAAAAATATCCTTTAAATCTCCTACAATTTAAAAACGACCGATATCAAGGAAAAAACAAGAAATGCACCACCAAATAACAAAATTCCATTAAATAATAGAACTCCACGAACAGATTCTGGATCGAATATATACAGCCGAATTGTTTCCTAGTTATTAAATTTATACAGCTCGTAGGTAGACAGCAAGCGCACCAGCAGCATCGCTACGATTGCTCCATTTTAAATGATACCAACGCAACGCAAAACCACACCTATTCGCCTGGAAAACCCATCGAAAGTGTCTTTCTTCATCAGTGATAATTCAAATTGATGGCCTCCGCTACGCAAGCTTCGGGTGTGGGAAATTGCAGGAAAGAAAAGAATGTAAAAAAAAGACGAAACAAGGCATGAAAACAACTTCCCCCCAACCATCAAGCTTTCCAGTCAACCAGTCACTCAACCGTCAATAAGGACGTGTTCCATCTACCTCCGGATGGATAGGACCCGTTTCCCGAGTTTCCGGTCTTAACATGAATGATGTGCAAAAGTGCAGTAACGCACACACTCTCTCTCTCTCTCTCTCTCTCTCTCGCGCTGTACTTAGCCACCGTCCGTCCGTGAGTGTGTGTCGAATCGAATTCCATTTGATTGACGCCGAAAGCAAGTGAAGTTCACATTGCTTCGTTTTACAAGAGGCTCTTGAATTTTACCGGGAAAGGAGAAAAAAACCGCTCTCCATCCTTACCCAACAACCATGGTCGAGGTCTTCGTTCGGTTGGAGACAGACGCCGGTTGCTAAGGTGTGCTTGTTATGCGTCATTCTCTGCGCTGCCGCTGTGTCGATTGAAAATAGTGGCAGATTTTGAAGAAAAACAAAAAAACAGGTGCTTTTGCCCACTTTCCTAGAGCGACGGGAAAAACAAAGCGAGCTTCCGTCATGCATTGAAATGAAGGCAAGTGTAACTTTCGTTTCCAATCGCTTCCGGCGGCACTTAAGCGTTATTGCAAGATTAGATTCCTGCAACGAATACACGTGTTGTGTGTGTGGGAAGTAAAAATTCATTTTTTACAATTTGTTGGTAGTTTTTTCTCTTTGTTAATGGTAACAAATTGAAATTCATTCCAATCAAGCATGAGAAGGATGGTAGAAAAATATCCTTCTCGTTTTGAGTCCCGTTTTTCATCCCATTTTCCATTCCTCGTATATTTTTAAAATCGTCACGCTTCGGAAAATACGTTCATCAACATCTCAACAAACCACTTCATCACCAACTCTTCAACTCTAATGAACATTACAACAATTGTTAAATGTCACTTTACAGTAACACAACCAAACAGCAGCAGTAGCACGTTTCTCCACCTTTTGCCACCCCTTTCCGACACACATTCCCTGACCAGGCCAGCGGGTAGTCAGTTTTTTGCTAAATTAAAACGATGAAGTGCTCCACAGTAGTACGCTTCTGTCCCCTGGAACAGGAGTTTTGTGAAGAGATGGGCGGCTAAAAAAAGAAAAAGAAAACCGTTCAAACTCCCAAACAGAAGGGAGGAAAAAAAACCGGCATCTCAAGTAGTCACCACCTCAAGCTCAAGCTGTCTCGAGTGGAAGTTTCAGTGCTTGAGCAGAGTTTAGGAATGTTTTAACAACTCCTGCTATACTACCTTAGTAGTAAGCGGTCAGCGGAGTAACGTTTTTGAAGAGTTTTAACTACACTTTTTTCTATGGCGCTTGAGAGTTGCCTTTGATTGCGGGAGGAGTTTTTATGTCTTGCGGAAGAGATGAATTTCAAAATGTAATAGCGCAATCTTGTATTAAAATAATACATTCAACGCATAATTAATTCTCTATTTGTTATCTTTTCCTTTTATTCCAGATTCTGCTTCCAATTCCTGTCGGCTGCCCGCGAGAAATCTTCGATCTGATGTGCGAATGCTGGCAGCGTAACGAGGCGAGCCGGCCAAACTTCCGCGAAATTCATCTGTTCCTGCAGCGGAAAAATCTAGGGTACAAACCGAATGCTTCTCTTTAAACTCAGCCCCTTTATTTTATACCTTCCAAACAAACACTTTCTCCCACGAAGATCGATATGAAATGAACAGAACAGCAACCATAATACACTCAACAACGCAACAACAATGAACAAAACCTACAACGAATAACGTTAACACACCTCGCACGTATCCGTTTTGTTAGTTTGACGTAAAACAATTAGAACAAGACAAAGCAACTAGTGAAAACAGAAATGAATGAACTAACGAACCGACCACCGTACGAGAATGGTTAAAAACAAGTGATAAAAAAAAAAACAAAACAAAAACGAAACCGCCAACACACAGAAGAGAAACGAACGATGGAAGTTGCACAAAGCATGGAGCTTGATTGTTTTGTTTTTTTTTGTTACCTTTCGTTTTGCATTCCCACCAAATTGACGCATGTGCGTTTTTGGTCCCCATTTTGCATAGCTGAAACTTCACTTCGTTAGTGTATTATGTTATTACTTTCACTTTTCTATCATTTAATTTAGTTGTGCACCTCTTTCAAAAGTGTTCTTCGTTCCTACACTACATTTTTTTCATCACCTTCATTCGTTGTATTACCCGTTCGTGTGTTTGTTTTACCATTTTTGTCTATTGAGTGTTTGTCCGTGTGTGTGTGTTGATTTTGGCACCATTTTTTCTTTTGTTGTATTCAATAGTGCTGGATGTTATTTTACATTCTTTCTTTTTCTTTTTTACATTGTTTCCAATCATTTATTTCATCGGAAACACATTCAATTAGTATTTTCGTAATTGTTTTTGTTCTGTTTTCCCATTTTTTCCTCGCTTTTTTTTGTACAACATTTTACACCTTTTTTCTATTTGTTTATTTGTTTGCTTTGGACTGTTTCATTGCTGTTTGTTCGATGCATTTGAGGTAACACAAAACAAGCACTTTCAAATACATCTCCCGAAACACTTTGATAGTTAAAAAGAGAATCAATCAGCCGTCATTTCTATTGCTAACATACTTTCTCTCTTCTCTTTCTCTCTTCCCTTTCATTTGCAGTGAGTACTTTCACCACCTGTAAAATTGGATTTTGATACAAAACATTGCGATCGAGCAATCGAAAGTAAAACAATGCTCTTTTTTTCTATTCCTTTCGTGATGAACACGAAATGACACTACCCCCTCGACTCACTGCACCATACCATACATTGCACCTTCCAACTCCAAAACACACAAACAATTCCATAAAATCCACGCAGCCCAACCGCACACCGTTCTAGCTGATCCAGTCCGGCTGATGACGGCCAAGCGAACGAAAACGCTGACCCGAAATTAGTGCAACCGGTTCGGAATAAAGCCCCAGCTGTTTGAGTGAAAGTCTTTCAAAATCTTTAACCCCCGTTCCCCCGGGCCGGCAAGCAAGGGGCAAGCTACCTGGTGCAGCAAAGTCGCGATGCTCACACAGACACACGGTGTAACAACACTCAAGACACAAACACACACACTCACACGAACGGATTCAAACGACGAAGAAATGTGATTTTGATACGACAACGCGTGGCCAGTGTGTGGGCCAGAGGAAGCAAAAGCATACGATGGATGGCTCAACACTAGTGATAATCTGCTGTAGTAGTGTTGTGTGCTTTAGGCTGAAATCACATCGAGCATAATAATAATGTCGAACAGGGAAACAAATCATATCGAACGCAACGCGCGGCACACTCCAACTCAAAGAAGCGTGCAGGTGGTGGACGTAGCAAGGTGGTAGTAGCAAGCGCGGGAACATTGTGAATATGTTTTAAGGGTGCCAGGAGGAACAACTATCGATCCCACCTAAAACGTAAATTGAAATTGGGAGCACACGAAATTCGCACGACAAAAACGTGGACGATTCCCCTCGGCTGATCAATCCTGAATCCTGCATGAAGGTATGTGCGTTTAGTACATTCGTTTCTATTAATCGCATAAGAAATTACAAACGAACTGGATTATTCGGTATTATTCATTACTTTATCAGTTACGTTATTGAACAAGTTTTAGTTTAAAACTCGAAACATACACAACACGATTAGGGAAATGCTGCGCAGGCAGCATAATTGCTTTCACTAGGGCCGGAACGGAAAAGGAGAAAAACCAAATGAAACAAATGCCATGTGTAATAATGAAGTGAATTGAAACTCATAAAAACACACACCCCCAGAGATACATCTACACATTCATGTAGAGTAGGTATTATCAGTAACAACACACACAATACACACTAACGAAATGTAAGTAGCACTGTAAAGAAACATTATTCCTTGTGTATATTGAAGAGCGAATAGGAATTGAGAGGAGACGCCGCGCAGAGACGCCCGTGACAGGAAAACCTTCTGCTGTGTTCCTTTAAACTGTTTTTATTTTTTGTTCTGCATTTCTTCTTGTGTTTCCAAGATGTTTCCAAATGTATTGTTTATCTATACATTCACAAACACAAGTACATAAACATACACATTAAATCGCAAGGACAACAGTTTGCCCCTAAAGTTAGGCCGTGTCTTTGTAACGTCAACATGAAATGCCCCTAAAGGTAGGCAATGTGGTATAGTAATTTCTTTTAAATCTTTTCCGCAAAATTCGTACCATATCTTGGTTATTTTTTCCCCTTTTACATTTTACAATCAAGCTCAGTTTGCTATCTGTTAAAACAAAACATAAAAACAAGCAAAATTAGTCAAAAATTGATAGCGATTTTAAAGTATTCTATATCATCATTCGAATCATTTCATCGGATAGGAGCAAAAGGAAGGCCAGAAGTCATTTGAATTAAATCATTATTTAACGAAATCATTAAGTAAGGTCAACGCTGTAGGTTAGTGGATCAAACGCGATTACTAAAACCCCATAAGGAACACTTTTCTCTTTTTCTCTTATTATTACTATTATTATACAAGTGAAAAGGAAAGGCAAAAACTAAGGTCTCGTAAAATAAAGGGAGAACAAGTTTGCATACAAATAAACACATAAAACACAAAACTCTGTTAAAGAATTGTTTGTTTTTTTTTATGCCGAAATCTGTTAAAACAACACGCTTTAATTTCGTTTTTCTTCTAATGTTTTCAAATTTTGCTATTTTTTGTTAGATTTACTGTTTTATTTAATTTATTTGAATTATTTATTCATTTTGTTTGTATTTCGTGATGCGTAAGTATGACATGTTTTACTTTATTTTCTTTCGTTCTTATCTTCTCTATCAAGCATGCTTTAAGAAACTTTCGAAGGGTATTAGGTAAACATTATTAGCGCATTAGCATTAGATGTGAAAGAAACCAAAACAAGCAACAACAACACAAAAAAACCCACAAAACATTGGAGTGAGTACGCAGGTGAGAAAGTAACCTAACGAACTACGATCGCACCTACGATTATATGTATAAGTGAACCTTGTCTTCCCGCTGAACAAAAAAAGAAAAGAAAAACAATGTACATTTAAAAACAGATTTAAAACAAAGCAAAGCAAACAGATTAGATCGCTTAACCAATCCGAATGTAGTGTAGAGAGTTTTGTTTGTAACATTTTGCATTAGACAAAAAAGCTAAAATGTTAAGGAGAAAACAAATAAACGAATGTACATTGGTTAGCAATTGGCAGCTTTTACAAATAACTTTATAGCCTTTCTTTTCTGTTTCTAGACGGTTTGTTCAAGCGAAACAAGTTAAAAATTAAACTACCAACTATTCACTACCATGTTTGAATCACATTTCCTCCAACAATTTCACGCGAAAACTAAACAAAACAAAACGGTGCTATCTTCTGTTTTTATTTCTTCGTGGCGACACTTTCGTGACAATAAGTATAACATACGATACGAACGAATTGCCGTGAGAGATCCGCACTCACGGTGCTAGATCCACTATTAGCCGGACCCGGAAACAGCAGGGACAACAGAACAAGTAAAGTAAAAACAGAGTATTTGAAAGTGGCAAACACAAAATGAAAGCAGATGGAATACTCCAAGGAACCAGAAAGTGAACTATTAAAAAGTCTATATTTTTCTTATGACTACTCTATCAAGATTTCATTCTAAGAGAAGCGCAATGAACTGAAACGGTGAAAGGACAAAAAAAGAAGGAGCGAAAAGCGAGAAGTGAATGTTTATACTTTGAAGTTGCGTACTTGAAGTGAGACCTGTCCCATACAATCGAAGCACACGAGTATCTCTCGACCTTTAAGCCACTGTCTTCTCACAACAAATTGTGTATATTTTTGCCTACCCTTGCGATGAAAACCCGTGCTCTACTAAGTCCGTAGCAGTAATGGACGTGTTAATCAGCTTTAAGATTGGTGGATTAGGAAATGCAAGGTCAGTAGTAGAAAGTATGTAACTGGCTGCTAGTGAGGAAGTATTGGACTGTTTTTACTTTGTAACAATCTTATAGTTTACAACAATTTTAAACCTTCTTTTGATTAAACCGCTAATGTACGATCAAGCCAAAAAAGAGTTATGAAAAGAAGAAAAAATCCAATATATGCTCTTTCCTTCCACTCAAATATTCAACAAGAGCTGGAAAAGCCAAATTATGAATTTCTTATACCGTTTATGATTTTTCGCGCATGATAGAAAGCCCTTTGTGGTCGAACAATATTGTTTGCTCATCGAAGAGGAACTAATAATGTATGGGCGGAACAGTATGAGCTACTTCCATGTGAGCATGTGAGCCTAAAGTTGGACGGGATACACCATCCCTCTTGGTATGTGCGCACCGAGTCTAAAAAAGCATCCTACACCTCTTAGCTTTGCTCGATTCACGCCACTACTTCAGCCCAAAACGGTCCAGTAGTGTGGTGGAAATTTGATCTGCATTTTTCGGTTTTTCCATTTCACCGGAAAAATATTCACCGAAACGTTTGCCTCATGCATGAGCAAGCAGCGCTAAGGGGCCTCGAAACTGCTAGGCCGGTATGCCCTTCAAGCTCGGACATTTGAGAAGCAGAAAGGAACAATAATATCCCAACACAAACAGCACTTTAGTGGTTGCATTTTTTAATATTTTCATTTTTTTGGAAATTTCACCACATTTTTCAATCCTTCAACAAACGTTGGTTCCACCAGCGCCAGCCAGCCACGCCAAGTATCGGTGCACCGGTATGATTTGCATTGATTTTGAGATTGTTTTTGGTTCTTTCCCACGATCATGCCCGATTTGGCATTACGCTTAACGGTTCAATGGACGGCAAACATGGTGCGATACAATCCTTGAAACGGTGGTCCGGATTGAGCAACCTTGGAAACACATAACAACCAAACTAAGCTCGGGCAGGAAAGACGGAAAAATAATTCCTCCCTTTATGCTAAACCCGAACGCAGCGGACGCCGGCACAGAAATACTGATGAGATATTGTTGAGCTGGAGCAGCATGCAACGTGCAAGACGTGCCTCACCCGACCAACTTTTGAAGGAAAGCAAAGAAGCGATTCCAATTGCAAAGAAACGCAATCCTTTCTGTTAGTTCAGTGCTGCAGTGCGCCGGTCCCCTCGCTGTGTCGGGGTGTAGCAGTTGCTCCAGATCGTTCGTGATACATTTTATACATACCCATCCGAGCGATCCCGTTTTTCGCTGGAACCATTCGCCTATCCATCATTGTGACTGTGGCCACGCTCCACCGAGGGCGGAGTAGCATAAATGCGGAATTATAAAATAAACTTTTTAATTAATGGCATCAGGCACCCGTGGCAATTCAATGATGGAGCACGCGAACTACCCGCTCCTTTCCCGTCGCACCATCCACTTTGCTATTTTTCGTTAAAGTTTTCACTTGCTGCGTGCGTTCCAACCCCCGGGCCCGTCCAACAAATGCTGTTGCATCAATTTAGCTTGTTATTGAAAAGTCCTCGCAGTGAGTTGTTTTGCCCCGAAGCAAACCGGTTTCTTACTAGTGCGAGCTGGTACAATGTTTGTAACTATTTTCGTACTGCCAACTGAACCGTAACACTGGAAAAATAATTGGTAATGTGTTTTGGGGTGGAAGTGTGCACGGAAAATGAAGGGGTATATCTATTTAATTGCAGGTTTCAATTCCAAACCAGTTTTAGATTACTGTTTAATTCCGTATTTAGTGGAGTTAGACTTAGTTGGCTTCAAAAATTCGATGGAAAACTATCTGGTTCTTTGTTATTCGCCAAAACAAATTAACAGAATAAAGAAGTATTTGTTTGCTAGAAAATGATTGTATATTAAAGTTCACGAAAAATTGAACCATTCATTTGGTTCAGTTGCAGATACAGTCCTGGAAATGAAACACTTCAAACGATTTGTTTTAGTCTTGTTCATTCACTTATTTCGTACAATGTTAGTTCATTTTCGTTTATCAATAATTATGTTTAAATATGCAACTTTTAAGATAAATTAGTTCAACAACGAAAGAATGGTTGTTTTTTGCATACTTTCGGGCGCTCTGAGAGTGACAGGGAGGTAACATTAATTTACGCCTAAATGTAGGCTACAATTTTTTTCTGGTTATTAAATACTCATATTTTTTGCAGTTTTTTTTCAAAAATGTTTTTTTGTGTTGGACATGTTTTTCATACCACTCTACAAAGTTAAAAAAAACTTGTTTATTGTAAATTTTCAAATAGAAATAGACCTATTTTTACATTCCGACTACCACATTCCGAATTAAAGCATTTTCTTACCATGCTTTAAGCAGTAATAACGATAACTGGGACTGGGACAATACAATCCTCCTCGGCCCGATGGGAAACAGAAAAGTGAAAATTCATCGGGACGCGCTTTTAATCTTATCACTCGCAGCTCCGCACACCAAATCAACGTACTTGCGCCAAGAAAAGATCACACCGCATGGAGGAGGTGGAGTTGTAATTTAATTCCATGCCCTAATTCCAAGATAAAGACATCAGGGCCGTTATTTTTTTCGTTATTTTTTTTTTCGAGCTCCTTCCTGTTGCTCTAGCTGCTTAGCTGTCTTGCAGGCAAACTCTCCCCTCAAAGTGGACAAACCGTGGTTTCGCTCCTGCCACGATAGTTCCCCTGAGAAAGGGAAGTGCCCGGTGGTGGTGGTGAGTTGCTTTCCTTGCTTGCCCAGAGCTGCTTTTATTTCCATTTTTCTTTTGCGCTTCTGCGTTTTCTGCTGACGTGGACAGATCTTTGAGCTAGCTTTATTTTAGCATTAAGCTAGCTTCCGTCCATTTCCCGCACATCAGTTTTGTTTGTTCTCCATTTGTGTACGCGCGTGCACGGCGGCGAAAGACTTTGACGTGGCAGAATTCGGAAAGCGAAACCGAATATTTTCACCATTTTTTTTTTATTACACCACAATGATAAGAACATTTGGACGAGAGAAATTAACCACAGCAAAAAAACACTCCAGGGAAGGAACGTTTGCATAGGGCGGTGAAGGGAATGATGAAATGGTTTGTGATGCTAAAAAGAAGGGGACAACAAACCTTGAAGGCTTTTCTGAGTTTTCTTCTTAAAATGCGGAAATGGCATAAGATATTCTAATTTTGTTTAATTTAATATTTAGACCATTTTGTGGTGATTCTTTTATGTCTTTCGTATTCTCTCTGAGATGCTTTTTGAAGCGATGCTATCGAAGAAGAGGCATGATTTGGTTTGACAAAAAGCATTGCCGAATTTTGGCTCTACGTCAAATATTAAATTGTACTGAAAAATTAAATATTTTTTGTGAAAAAACAATAACACTTATAAAAAATCAAATCATCACCCATCAAATCAAACCATCAAATACAACATGTTGTGTGTGCATTTAGGCGCCCCACATTCAGGAATTAACTTACTCATTTTGTATACATGTAGACAAAATAGAAACATTACATTTACTTTCATAGTTTCTTCTTTTTTATAATTAATTTAAATACTGAATTTGTAAGGCATGTATAACTAAACAATTTTTAAAAGGCTAGGCCCATAACTTTACTATTGATATGGCCTTCCTTTGCGCCTAAAGGTATGCAATATGTTATTTTACTCTTGGTTTGTTATACTTAGTAAAGGTGCAGGATTTGTAAGAAGCAACATAAGTACCAATTCTTTTTTATTACTTAAAGCTGATAAAATGAAAGACGAAAAACTTCTCTCTCATGAAAGAAAATTGTGATAATATTTTCTTCGTTCGCAATTTTCCGACCCGCTTGCACTAGTGCTTAATCACAATGCTCAATGATAGCAACAAAAAAATTATCATCTCCATAGCTGATTGTAAGCAGCTTAAAAGAATCTTTTCAGCTTTTCTTTAACGACAACGCGGAGAAGATGTCGTTTGATCTTAAGCAGCTGCAACGTTGAGATCTTGTCCAAGATATTAAACCTAGCTTGAACAAAGTGTTCAGTAATTATGCTGCAATCAACTATACACACTTATCTCAGTTGTGTTTTGCAATATTTTTTTCCATGTAACAAGATTGATTCATCAGAATGCACCCTACACTGTGCTGCAATACAATGCCATCGTTATTGCTGGTGTGAAAACAATATGAGAAAAAAACAACAACTGCACTACGTCTGATTCCATCCACTTAATACACGAACGGGTAATTGATTTCCAGCCACCCAGGAGCCATCGCTGCTAGAGAGTGACCCAGCACAATCGGGTCAACCAATTAACACATAAACTCATACACCACACGATGGGCTTTTACCCATGTATATTCCCACGGGCTCGCGTGTGAAGGAAACCCCACAGTTTGATGCACTATTCTCATCCCCGTGAATGAGTGAACCTTGACCCGGCACTTCGGGTCGGGAAGCTGCAAAATGGCGATGTTGATGGAAGATTTAATAATTTGATTCCCGAAGGATGGACAGGATTTGTTGGTGATCATTTTTCAAACCACGCGCCTATGTTCGCCAAAGTGTACCCGCTCGCTTATGACGAAACCCTGCCGCTGATCGATAGTCCAGTGTTGCTGATGATGGTTTTGATGCGTTGGGTCTCACCCTCTTCCTAAACGAAGCCAGCGAACGAGCGTCAATAGTAATCAAGAATTCAATTATGAACTTTTGCACCCATGCACCCAGGCCTCCGCCAGGATGCTGTCCAGCGCAACGCAGCGAATAATCACATCGTAATCATTTTAGAGCCATCGCTCCATATCAACGAGCAGCGTTGGCGTCCGGGGTGGGTAATGTTCTCCATTTTCCAGAAACGCACGCACAGACACAAACTCGCAGACCACTCAATTTTGCCCCTGCTGGTGCTGCTGAGGTGGGGATTAGTTGGCGAGTTGCTTCTGCTGTGAAGCTAAGCTAAGTGTCGGTGAGCACACCGGGGGCTTTCAAATCGATACATCGATAAAGGACCGACTGAGTGTTCGCGCGACCAAGGCACACACACACACTCTCTCCGGGTCTTAAGATAATTTAATTTACCACGCCATCGGTCGGCCGGTTGCGTTCGGTGCTTGGGCAGCTTCCTAGGAGGAGCTGTTTCACTTTAAGATTGTATCGATATGCTAGTAATTATGTTCGCTCATAACTTGCTTCCCGTGCACAATGCATCAATACATGAGCTTGTTGATGCATTGATTCAGTGCTGGATTTTTATTTCAAAGCTCATTCTGCAGATTGTGAAGGATTTGTAGGGTAATGTTTTATGTTGTTCGTCAAATGATTGATTAAATATAACTACAAAATTCAACCTGAGAGATCTCTTCAAGATTTTAATATCCAATAATACAGCTTCAATTTGTATTTTGATTGTTAATCAGAACATCTTTTCGGGTCAAAATGTGGGCTGAGTTGAATTTCGAAATTAAACCGCCTAAATGTATGCAACCGATATGTTCTTTCTCTTTTCCTAACCTTAAAGCATTGCATACAGACAGGCGCTCAGCAAGTGCATTATGTATTGCAGAAATTGTACATCGAATGAAAATTGCAAAATCAATTTAAAAAAAACCCAAAAGCCACACATTTAAAATAGCCACAAACGGATAAGACTACTAAAAATCAATCCACTTGCTGACACGGCAAGCATTATTAATGAACCTTCGACACGGTCGAACAGCTGTGTCACCGCAGGACAAAAGGTACGTTCTCCACCATTCGTGAAAAGAAAAGCGCCTCGAGCAGGCTCAAACCCACCGCCCCGTGTTCGCGGGAAAGCATAATGATGTGCAAAAGCTAATAAGCAGCGCAACAGATGAATCACCCCCCGGTGGTGAATCTGTATCGATCGGCACCGAAAGCAAGCGCTTCTTTGCGTGCTCTGTAATGTTTTTTTTTGCTTTTAGAGGAAAAAAATCAATCGCATTGAATTACTTTCTCGATTAAGAGAAATGCGCTCTTTCATAGGAACGAGGAGGTTACCATTGTTTCGGCCCTTGAGTTTCGGAGTGCCTGCGTAAATTCAGAGTTCATTTTTGGGTTCATCGTGAGAGATAATGTTCCTTTAAGCAGCTAAGACTTCACCTGTTTGCATTTCTTGTTTACTGGCCAGCATTCAATATTATTTAGTACTTCTTACCCCTTAGTGGGTCAATCATTATTATAAGCGATTTCCTGGGCATGCTTTTCAATATTCCTCCAAATTATACCCTCAAATAATAAAACATTGTTCTTTTTAATACGTAATTTAAGTGAAATTTCTATTTATTCCTGTTTTAACACTCTAGAGTGGCTTGATCGTAACAATTGTTTACTTAACGCTGCTGATTAGAAATTATTAGTTCGAAAGAGCTCACAACAACTAAAACTAAACACTACGGGCAACACAACCACGCGTAGAGCTTCTAGAACGTTCCTCACATTGACTATTCTCCAACATAACACGCTACCACCATCGACAAATCACTAAAACTACACTAAACAAGAAATTTCCTCGTGCCTTTTTAATCACACTCTTCACCGACACTTGGCGACCGAAATCGCCACAATAATACCTTTCCCCCTCAAAAACACACCTGCAAATGCCCTTGCATCACCATGGCCCTTCAACCTTTTATGTGGCAACAATGTGTCAGCTGGGTGGTCAGGAAAGGATAAAAAACTAAATCCCCATCTATCCCATCTTCCACTTTCATGGTTTTTCTGTCTCGTTTTGTACAAATTGTTAACGTAATGTTAAGAAAAGTGAGCACAATTCACCGCATCTAAACCCCTCCTCACCTATTATCTCGCAGACGAAACAGTTGGGAGGTGTTGGAGCGTTCGATCGAGAAACGGATTAAGACGTAGTAGTAGTAGCGTATCTCTGTAAATAAAATAAATGTGTATTGGAAGCAAAATGACACTCATTGACGCACCGTGACGCCACAGTGAACCGTGCGGATCGGTGTTCGGACGATGAAGGCAGTTAATGCGATCACATAAAAAACCCGAACAACACCGATCACGAACGTGCACGGAGTGCGGCGGCGACGGCGGAAGGCTGATAAAGGTAGGATTAAGTAGGTATTAGTAAGCAACGCATTGATAGACCCCACCATACACCCCCGAAACGCCCTTTAAAATATGAAGCACGTTCCCTTGTACAGAGAAAGAGATAGAAATTAACAAAAGAAACGATGTGAAGGAGATAGTGAGAAAAGGAGTGCGTACTAAAGTACGCACCGAAGCAAAGAAAAAGGACCCGAGAATTGACGAGCTAAAAGACACAACCGGTCGGCGAAGGGCTTCACGATCCATACACGATCGCGATCGCTCTCACCATGCCGGCTGCGTTGTGTCTGTGTAAAACCAAAACAAATTAATGAGAAAAAAAACAATCTAGAAATCAAGTAGAGCTTCAAACCACATTATGCTTGCCGATTGAGGGATTTAGTTTACTTTAGTGCGGAACCTAGCTACAGGGGCTGGGCTGACAAGGGGGTGACCATTTTTTTTATAAAAAATGAAGAGCGCTCACTAAGCTGAGAAAGGCCGATGATGATTGTGTACATGCAATAGATAGTGAAATTAATGAGCTATGTAAGAAAAATCATTCCCTGCGTGTGCACTTCATGGTTGCATGTTGCACACAAGAGATGAGAGAATGAAGATAAAAAAATACAATCGCGAAACTACAATCCGCAAAGTGTAAGATACTGTGTATTATGTATAATTAGAATTCAATGTATAAAATGCTTTTGAACTGTTTTTTGGGTTATTTTTTTTAAACAAAAGGTTAAAGATTATTCATTAAGACTGGATTTTCTTACCACAGTTTTAGTTTGCTTTGAATTATTAAAATCTAAACTAATTTAGAAAACCATATCTAATTCAAAAAAATGTGTAAAACAGAAAAAAAAACAATTATTTAATTTTTTTATAATAGATTCAATTATTTAAATGTTAAATGCATGGTATGGTAAAAAAAATTTATATTTTGTGTTATTCAAACACAAGCTTCACCGTTAAGCGATATGTTAAAAATGGCAAAACGATTAAATAAAACGCTACTGTAAAAAATCGCTCCGTAGCCTCACGGTAGCTGTTAGAAGTAAGTAAAGATACATCCTAAGCGAGGAAAACCCAACCTTAGAGCCGCGCTCTAAACCCCGACTTGATAATCAATTTTTATATAAAACACACACACACACACACACACACACACACACACACACACACACACACACACACACACACACACACACACAC
>SIXB01001875.1:6716-19526 GCA_007018985.1 Anopheles bwambae | reverse complement strand
GTATAGACATCCTTTAGAAGCAGTCGAACGGACCTCTCTTACCAAATTGAACAGTGTTGGGTGTTGGAAAGGATTCGGAGCCTTGTTAATACCAATACTCTAACCGGCCGCCCTATATCCTACGCTTTCAAATCCCTTTGGATAGAGGAAAATCGAAACGCAAAAATCTACAAAACAAAACTGTCCAGTTCGATAAGGGAAACTGTTGTTACTATGTCGTAACTTATACAAAACCAACACAAAGGTAGATCATGAAGTGAAAGGAAAACTATTGAAAATTTACAAAGGAGAAAGAGAAAGAGTGTGAGAGAGAGAGAAAACAAACAAAAAAACATACATAAATAGTATAAAGCTAAGAGAAATGAACGAAACGAAAAGAGTGAAGAAAGTAAAGCAACAAAAACAAAAAAAAAGAATAAACACACACACACACACACTGATACAAGATGGTATTCATATCTCCCTCACGAGTAGGCATATTATTAAAATCCAACTGGATGCAGTAAGGAAGTAAGTAAGTAAAAGTTATTAAATAAAACGGCATAAAGTAAAAAAGGAAATGTTTAAAACCCTAATTAAAGCTACTGTAGAATTGAAACTATTGACAAAAGGAAACTGAAAAACAAAACAGAAAAAAACTGTCTAATCTCGAAATGAAAGCTCGAAAAAACGGACACAAACAAATCAACTCTCAACACACATTCACACAAACACACAACGCTAACACGCTGTTAAAAGGACCAACCCATTCAATTGTTCGTTCCTCGCGAGCCAACTGTCAAACCGTACGGGGGTGCAGCGGGCTGGGTGTAACCCCGTTTTGTGCGAGGAGGAGCGATGATGACAAATCTGATTAAAGGTAGCATAAACATAGCTGTAGAATGAAAATGGGAAGCGAAAAGCAGAAGGCTCACTGCATGAGCAAAGGGTGAGCAACCTGTTTCACGCCTCACGGCGAGTGCGTGAGCAATGCGTGCAACGAATGCGTAAGTTAATGGCTAAGCAGTGATGGCTATGGAAATCAATTTTAGAAGCGTATAATAAATTAAACAATATCATTTTAGAAGAACAAATAAATTACACACAACCGTAGGAGAGGGGTTGTGTGTGTGTGTGTGTGTGAGGTTAAAAACATACAAATACAGAGGGGAAAAACTATCATGTGCGTTTCACAAAGACAACAAACCGGAAGACATAATGGAACATTATTTCTCGCTATAGAGGTGGAAAGTTATTGCAACAAGCATACAGTGTACAGTGTGGTGCATGTGTTCTAGTGCCAGCAGGCTGCTGGAAGAAAGAGCTAGCCATCAGTGTAACATATTTGCATTTATGTTTTAAAACCCGATACAATAATCAATAAGGAGGCAGGCAAGATATAAAAAAAAACAGAAAATATGATGTTCACATGGAAAAATGGTTATTATAACTACAAAAAAGACAACCAATGCCATTATCTCATGCACAATTCGTTACAAAAACAACAAACACAAGGAAAACCGATAAAAATACATTCACCCACGGTATAGAGTAATAAAACGTACAAGAATACATGAACAGAGACAGAGAATGAAAAAAAATCAATAGAAAAGCAATTTTCTTCTCCACTAACACCGGTACTGGAGCTCGACTGGAAGCACATTTGAAACTTATACAAAAGCAAACATTACCGACACGAAGGATTATCGTACAACCCTCCTCCCTAGCTAAGAATTCACACTATCCGATAAGAGTCAAGTAACACCCAACCACACATACAAAAGCATACATACGTTTAAGTGCTCATACATCTTTCACAAAGTTCGACAAAACGCACCGCAAAAGAAAGAATGAACCATTAATTGTTAAACGGTACTAGCGAAAAGAAGACTTTACATGGTTACAAATGTGAAAAATGAACAAAGTCACTATAGAAGGAAAAATCAAGAGCAACTATGAAACTCCCACAGAAAGAGAAAGCAAAAGAAAAAAAAGAAACAAATGAAAATGTTCAAAATACATTATGAACCGTAAAAAACGAAAAGCAAAACAAGCTGAAAACAAAACAAATGTATCCATACTTTCTTTTGTTTCGGTTGTTGTTTTTCCCCGCTACTCATTTTCCCTGGTGTAAGGTAGGAAGAGATGTATTGGTAAGCCGGCGTACACGGTAGCCAATGTGGGAGAAATGGGGCGATGGACGAGGGCTCAAGAGGCGGGAGAAAAGGTAAACCGAACCCTGTGTAAGCTTCTATTGAAAAAATAAAAACCAAAAAGAAATACTATTGAATTAATATAACAGATCGTGTGTATCGTATACCATTCGTATTATATCACGTGATGACAAGTAGAAGGAAATGAAACGGTAAGTACAAAATGCATCCTTCCGCTATACAAACTCTAGTCTAGATAAAAGTTCAGTTTTGTTACTGCTCTCCACTTGTTGTCGGCGATTGCGATGACTAGCCTGCGCCAAAATGTATGCAACCAGCAATAACCACCGCCACCAATAACAACAACAAATGTCAAGGATGAGTGCAGAGCTTAGCGATCGCTAGAGCAGCACGTAGCTGCTAGATTCACATGAAATGGAAAATTAGTATAACCCAAGGTTTTTATACCCATGGACTAGTAATAAATGAACTAAAGTAAAACTAGACAATACACTTGTTATTCTTGTTAATAGTAGGGGGTTAATAATCACTACTTTCGCTACTTTCGGGTATGCACAATGATTTGTCTCTGAAAGCTTGTTGTTCGCTTGGTGGTCACTCGAAAAATGATAATTTATTTTAACACTAAATATTATCTTTATTGCTAGTATCTGCGCAATCATTTCTAATCATAAGTGTTAGTGAGTGTAGATGTTACGCACGATGCGTTATGTGTGTTATATGTGTTATATGAGACGCGTTGTCTCGAGGTTACATGTTGCGTCAACATAATATGTTAATTTAATGTTTCAAGAAACTTTTAGCGGAAATGAACATTCGTTGAACATTTTTAAAGTCAGACACTGGATTTGAAAATCCACTTAGCCTTAACAGATACGGTTTTTGGACCGCATTAAAAATGTGAGTTGTTTGAGCACCAGTACAGAATTACTTTTAATTCTGGAATGATTGGTTGAGGACCTACCCCAGTACCAATACATGGTGATTATTAGTAAAATCAGCATAAGTTCAGCATCACTTGCAGGATCTGTATAGCTTTTGGACGACATGGATTTGGGATCTTTTCTTCAGCATCGATATAGACTCAGATCCAGTTTTAGTCTAAAATGGGTTCACGACCAGATCGAGCTTTGCTATGAGTTTGCATAATCTGTTCTAGGGCCGGTATGGGTTAAGTATTAGCTTCATAACTGGTTTGAGATCGAGATGAGTTCCAGAACCCATATCAGAGTAACCAATCTATAAAATAAGCCATTTCATTAGCTATTAGTTTGAAGAGCATTTGGCACATAAATTAAAAGAGTTATCTTAATATTCCATTGTTTGTAAAAATCTTACTATATACATTCATGTTTATTATTTTATATAATTTTACTTTTTTTTCTTCCGTCCACTTTCGTATGAAATCAATCAAATGTTTGAAATAATAATTATTTTGAATCAAGTTTACATTTTTACAATTATTGAAAAAGCTTAAAATTTACTATAACCCGATGCCTACAGTGCACCGATGACTCGAAGCTTCATCTCTCATATTTTGTACATCACCGGCAGTAGCACCCAGCAAAGATCGACTGCAAAACACGATTTTAATCACCCAAGGAGCATTTTGCCAGCTTCATGCATCACGCTCCCTTGCAGGGATGATTAAAATTTTAATCCCGAAATGCTTTGACAACAATCACAGTCCGCCCGGCGGTGTTGGATAGCTAAGCTGGTAGCTAAGCTTTTTTTCTCTTTCTACGCGTTCCTTTCCCTCCGTGTAAGGCAGCAAGCAACCCGGAAGACAGAGGAACAGCAAAACCCCGTGTTCGGTGTCTTCCCTCCCGCGAAAAAATCCACCATACTGTCCTTTTGGATGATCGGAGCTCGCTACGTGGAAATCGTTCCACTCGAAGGATTACCTCAAAGTGTGAAGTGAAATCTTCCATCTTGCTCCTTCGTGCTTCCATCGACCCATCCATCCATGGCCATGTGACAAACGTGCGCCCGATTGCTCAAGAATCTCTTGCACGAAGTTTATCTTTCCCGTGCGTCTTGCACAACCCTCCCCGAAACGGTCCCTCCCGCCCCATTTTCACTTCAGGGCGAGTGCTTCCACGTTATCCATCGCGATTAATTTCTTACAACACCAAAACTCACGCTGCTGCACGCAGCGTTCCGGAAGATCGAAGATGAAGACGAAAACCCACCGCCTACTCTTGTGCGCTTGTGTTCGGTGCTTCCGGCGAGCTGCATACAGCCTGCTGGGACGCGAGCGCAAAAGGCGAAAACGGGAATTTGCTGGGATTTATTTCCACCCTGCGTTCCACCCACCTCACCACTCACACCTTCACGTTTCTTTGTCGTTTGTTTTCCTACCAGATACAAACATCGAGATAAAGGAATTTTCACGTTCCACCGATTTGTTATCAGCTGTGCTGTTCTAGAGTTTACTTCCGCTTGCATATGGAGGGGTTTGGAAAGTGGGGGCCCACACGTCAATATGGCAGGCCGCCTCTTTGGTCGGGTTTCAAATCCCATTGAATGAAGATAAAAGCCGGTGACCGAATAAATGATAGTAAAGGGATGTCTGTGTGCAGCATTTGCTATTGGTTTTGTTGTTTTTGGTCGAAACTTGGATTACTGGGGGGGACCGGTGGGTTTCTTTTCCCACACCATCCCGATTACTGCAATGTACCTTTAGATGTGCTTTCTCCTGATAGTGAGAAGGTAATGCCAGCCATGTTTACTTTGATGTAGTAAATCGTGAGGATGTCTGCTGGACGGTTATCATTGCAGGATAGCGCATGTGGTAAAGACTTTACACAACTTTAGCAACTAAACTGGAATGTTGTAAATAGCGTTCAGTACACAAATTAAATCTGGCCAATCTGGGCCATCTGGGTTTTATGTTTTTTTTTTTTTTTTTAATAACTTAAATATTATGGCGGAGGTAGGTAAAGACGGACACTGCAGGGCATTGCTCATAAATAGATGGTTAAAAATAAGTATCGAATAGTTCATCAGTGCAGCATTCTAACTGAAAATAAAACATCACATTTGAGAAGATTTTTGGCATAACATATCTTGACACCAAACCGAGAAAGAGCTAAACAGAAGCTAAACATTATGCTGTTTGACGCACCACGCTGATGTGATGCACTTCACGAAATCCAATATCTTTCCACGACTTGGACTAATCTTATCAACAATAAGAAGTGGCATTGATACGACATCAATCAGGAATATGTAGCAAATTCTATCGAATCACAAAGATAAAAAATTTGAATTTTGACTTCGTCAAAAATGGCCTAACCTAACTTGCTGTTGTTGTGGACTTGAGTAATTTCCTAAAGAGAAGTCCTAAATGGTTCTTTAATAAGCAGGAAACAACTTTAGCTGCCCGATATTTCAATAATGCTTTAGATTCTGCCAGCGGCGAATCTAACGGTAGCCGGCGGTCTAGGCGGTCGCCTGAGGCTCTGTTTAGGGACATCCCCGTAGAGGGACCTCCAATGGCAGTCAATCCCTCCCCCCCGCCTCTTAGCAATTAAAATACACTCCCTACAGCAAGCTAGGGTCAATTCCCATCCTGACAATAAAATATCCACTCAAGTGTCATGATGTTCATGATAAACAGCTGAAGGCTTTAGACTATTCAATACTTTTAATATATGGCTTCCCAATGTATCATTCCATACACTAAAGAAATTGCTTAGCATTAAATTTCAAAGCAGTAATTGCTACATAGTTGATTCCATTGTTTGGTAAGGTTGGTAATGGTGGTGTTTCAAACTGGAGCTGAATTATTGTTCTAATAGTTCAATATATGCTACAGTTTTGTTCATTCCTTTAGTTCAATTCATTCCAATAAGTCATTTTACACATCATTTTCAAGCAAACAAACATAATACTGTTCCAGTATTACTCTTATCCAGAGAAATATCAAAACATTATCAATACCATTTGATTACAAAAGAAGAAATGCTATCTTTCCCTCTCCTAATGTGTTTCCATGATAAAACAAATCATCGAACCGAGTGATCAATCCACCGCTACTCTCATGTCCGGATGTGGATCGAATCAAGCCAAAAGACAAAGAACTCGAAACTCGAATCCTTTTACAGATGAATATCCTCCTCGTAATGATGGGACAGGAAATGAAGAGGAAACTTTGGTTCCCCACTTCTCATCACACCACTGCCGACAGCTTCACCATTGCTCCACCTTCATCGTTCGCTTTGTTCGCACTTCGCCATCTTTCCCCCGGGCCGGTCGACAATGATCGATAAGCAGTTAATCTTCATCAAAAAAGTAAGGAAAGCGAATAATTATTTCCGGCCTTCTTTCTGGGCTTTCCTCCCAATCGCTCCGGTTTCCCTTCCATTGTCGCTATTGTTTCGTCGGTTGGAATTTTTTTCTCCCAATTCCACGAAAATGTGTTACCGTTGGTAAAAGATTAAAAAAGCACACCGACCGACCGAATCTTGGAAGCATTAAAAATGCCCAAAAAAAAACAGGACAAAGAAAACCATAAACCAAATAGAGCGAGCCAATGCAAAAGCAATGCAAAACAAAGTCTCAAAACATTGGCAACAACCCTCGGTTAGTGAATTTTCGGACGGTTATTTTTCATTTCCTTCCGGACTGTGAAACCGGGACGCGTTTATGTTTGCCAACGTAAAAATTTCCCCCATTTACGGCCACTCACACACACACACACCAAGCACACCCGGACCCGATGGCGATGATGAATCGCCATCACATCAAGAAGCCCCCGGGCCACATTTCACGCGCCCCAAAGCACCCGGGCCAAGATGTCGAGTAAATCTTGGGAGGATTTGCGATGATCTTCGCCATTCCCTTTCGACGCGATTCCTTTCCACATTCCACCGCAAGTAAGATTTTTCCAAATGGTGTGGAAAGGCGACCACACCACAAAGACGAACCAACCACCAAATTGAAATTGATTACAGCCAAAACCGGTACCGGAGACCGGTTTTTGCGTGGTTGCGGGGCCGAAGCTTGATCTTCCGCTACCTTTGGCAGGGATTTCTTGCAAGGATTTTGGCCGCCACCGGCACCAACACGACACGGCTCGCTTATTTTGGAGGCTGGGGGGCACAGTTTGATGGGCAATGGATTACCGTCACCCTTACCTGGGCCAAACCGTGTCCGTGTTTGTGCACCGTGCTTTTGATGGTGGTGATATGTTAGAAAATGAGCTCCGTGAGCCAAACCCATTAGGGCATTAGTAATGGTCGAAGGGTGGTGGTAAGAGGGTTCGGTCTTAACGATGCACCACGCAGCCTCGCTAGTCGTACGTGGGTTACACAGCTCTGTGGAGTTGTGTAGTGTGGAAGGTGTGGAGAAGCGTACAAAAAGGAAAATCCCATTAGCGATGTGCATGTGAGTATGTGTGTCGATCTATCTGCAGTGAAACACAAGTTACAGATACAGATCGTTCTATCTACAATAGAGAGGTAAACATGCGAAAAACAGATTTCTTTCCTCGTTTGCCTAGTGTTGGGCAATGTAGAAACATAGCTTTAACCCCCAAAAACACAGATTTACACAATTAAAGTTTAGTTTTTGTATGTTTAAATTTCCAATTGCTTTTTCAATTGGATCTGGATAAATGTTACTTCCTTGTAGTTTAATTTGCTTTTTTAATATGCCATAGTTTTGTTAATATGCAATGCCATAAATTACTTGTATGAAGTACTTTGCAATTCAGTTAGTTTCACGGTCAAGTTTTGAATTTATTGCAAACATTCTTTACGACATTTATGTTTTAAAGTTTTGATAATGTGGGAATGTTAATTTAACAGTTCTTACCGGTATATATGAAGCTCAAAATTTACTTTAACATTTATTCTAAATTCTTTGGAAAAAAGAAACAATGTTCAATAATTGTTGAATATTTTCACTTAGTATTTAACTTCCTGTTCAACGTATACGTGATTGTGTATGTTTTTTTCAATTTGTGTCCAATTAATCTATTCGTGAACTAAATCTTAATTAGCCTTAAATATGTATAACACATTCTTAATTTCAACACTTCCACATTGCAAAAAGAGGTCAATTTTTAAATGATATTTTATCAGAAATGTAAAAAAGGGTGAGAAATGACGAGCTTTTAACGAAAATGGTTTATAAAACACTTAATAATTACTTATAGGAAAATTGGCTTTGCCTATACAGGGTTTGCCACGATTTATTGGTTAGTTTCCATGATTTTTTGGTGCGTTCTCACGATTTTTTGATCGTATCCCATAGATTTCTGGTTCGTTCCCATAATTTATTGGTATTTTCCAATTGGAAATACAATAATACAATACAAATACAATTGGACCAAAAAATTCTGGGAAACGGGAAAAAATCGTGGAAACGCACCAAAAAAATATGGAAACCCATCAAAAATTGATGGGAACCAACCAATAAATCGTGGGAAACCGGAGTTGTAAGCGGAAGACAACTTTTATCAGAAACAATCGGCAAATGTCTTGCTTAAACTAGTTGAACTAGTTAAACTTATCTTCAATCCTGGTTTTTTCAATGTGAATATTCGGAACCTCGGTCACATGCTACACATGTGATACTCTCTTATATTGGGTAAACAGTATCACAGTGTTTATATTAAATTGTACTATATTAAAATCATACAGAGTTTTTGTCATTTTAAAGGAAGTGTTTTTACAGCTATACGGCTTTTGGCCGGTCTCATGGTACAGTCGTTAACTCGTACGACTTCACAACATGCCCGTCATAGGTTCAAGCCACAAATGAACCGTGCCGCCATACGTAGGACTGACTATCCTGTTAAGGATAATAAATGAGTAACTGAAAGCAAAACCAGTTAGTGGTACAGGCAGGCATTGGCCGACCACGGTTTTTGTTGTGCCAAAGAAGAAGATACGACTGTTTTTAACCGTTCCTCCAGAATATAAAAAAGGAGCTTTAATAAGAAATTATGAAATTTTGATTGTGTGACTTAAACCAACGAATGTTACTAAACCTGAGTAGTACAAATTCTAAACAAAGCGATTGATTTATATTCAATGGTTGATGCGTTGAAGACAAACATTGGTGACAAAGATACAATTTCTAGCGACAACAACTGTATCATCCTTGAATTTAACTTTATCAACACGATACGTAAAAGTTATGCTTAAAAACATCAAGATAAGTTCTCGCTTACGAATAATCTGTATGTTTGAAACTTTGATGAGCGTGTGTTTGTAATCGTCTTATCTCTGCTATCATAATTGTCATTACACTTTAAAATAAATCGTTCATTATTTCGGCTAAATGGCAGACAAATGAACACATAATCTTAAAAGTCCAACAAGCCCGCAGTAAGCTAAAAAACTAAGAGATTTTATAAAATCATAATTAATATATATTTACGTATATGACTTAAATGCGAACAGTAACCACATCTTTGAGTCACATTGTATATAAACACTAGCATGTACCTCAAATGCCATCAATTTAACGCTTTCAGCAAAGAAATTGAGTTTTATGTCCCGTTTGTAATGAAACATACTCCCATAAAGAGTACAAATCGAATGTTAAAACACATCCATCCTCCATCCAAGCATTGAGATCCAAACATAAACTAATCGAAACCGTTCAAAAGCTCAACACTGTTAGTGCCACTCGCTTTGGGTGCTGTTAAAGATTAACGATGCACAGAAAATCGAGTAAATGGTCAACGCTGAGCATCGCGCAATGGACTAACCAGCTCATTCCTCACCTTCAACTACCACCAAGTCCAAGTGGTCTAATCCCCCCTCCAACGGTTCCCTCCAAAAACACCCCTACGTAAAGAAAGCTGAATTACCTGTACCGGTTCCACACATTCGCACTGGTACAGGGGACACATTCCGGGCCAGTAACCGGTACGAAAGTACGTGGTCAGAATGTGATTACGAGCCAGCGTCACCGATGACAGGCAATGGCCGATAAAATCGGTTTTCCTACTGCCCGAAAGTCAACCACCACCGCTGCCAGGTGGAATACGGCGCGCGCCCGTGCCAAAGTTCGCAACGGTACGGAACGGGCTGCAAGCGAATGTGTGAGAGGACAGACAGAGGAAATGATGGAGATAGATTCGGTCCGTTTGGTCGCTCGCTAATCGAATAAATTGCTGGTGGAAATAGTGCGGAAAAAGCTTTTATTATTAATTGAAACCTTTGTCACTTCCGAAAGGCCGAGCTTAAGATCGGTGGCTGCCCGTCCCGGGCAAGATGCTGGGAGCCGGATGGATAGGTCAGACAGTTGACAGGCGAAAGTGTTAGTGCACGTACTGTACCTATACCTACCTGTGTGTGTGTGTGTGTGTGTGTGTGTGTGTGTGTGTGTGTGTTTGTGTGGGAGTGGGTAAAGTAATCCTAACCAACGCGGGGGGCAGATGGACGTATGATGGCCACGTGGCGAATGAGGATAGATTAGCGAGGGAAACATTTTCCCCTGCCAGCCAGAAATTCCGGGATCCGAATTGGCAGGATTCGAATGATACCCGCGCCGTCATGAATTATTCAACCGGCCGCATTTGAGATCGGAGCATTCGAACAGCGCCACTCCGCTGGTCGCCACAATCCGATGGGTAATTTGGACGTTTCGGGAAGGGCCTGATCCTGTGCGGTTCGGTTGCCGCACATCGAACTTTGTTTTCCAATCGGTGCCGTCCAATCGGTGGTACGCCATTAGACAATTACTGCAGTTACGCTTAAAAAAAAGAGAAGCGCACACATTCCCACACAAACACATAGGGGCAGTAGAACAAGTCCGGTCAAAATGTCAAACAGCTATGGTTTAATTTTACATTAACCTGCCCCAGTGTCATCGGTGACATTTTGTATGTTGGAGGATGCCGTTGTCCCGACTTCATTGTTGTGTTGTTTTGCTTTGATTTGTGTTTTTCCACTGCAAAATGACTTGTGTACGGTGTGCAGTGAGACGATTGCTCAATCGATACACAAAAATAGAATAATTTGAATGTCACCGAATCGCATCACTGCTGCTTTTACTTTATTTATTTATTCAATGCATTATTTACGATTACGATTGTGACTCTGGCAAGGGTAAATTTCTTGAAATTTATTTTTAATAAATGAAGACTATAGTGGAAATAAAACATACATTCAGCAATCCTGTTATTTTAGAAATTTGTTGCTTGAAAAGAAACAAAGAAATAATTAAAAACTTACGACAGCTTTTGATTTGCCTGAGTCTGTGCCGACGAATGCCATTTCTATATCCCAATGGAATCGGAAAAATCCAATTTATAGCATAATGAACATTAAAAAGAAAATAATACTATATATTTGTCCTTGTTCGATAACTCAAATAAAAAAATCAGAACAAAGTGTTACATGTTCATAATACAAGTATCTAATTACAAGAAACTAGTAAAATTTAACTTATAATAGATGAATTGTGTACTGAGGACTTTTTTACCAAATAGTTACCTTGTGGTTTCGTATCATTTGAATTTTGTTAATGTGGGTCTTGCCAAAGTGAGTTAAAAGACTCGAATCTAACTTGCTACACCAACGATTTGGAGTCGCTTATGCTTTCTTATACCTACTAATCATGTGTTGCACCTACTGAACTCATCGCATCCACGGGTCATAGTTATGGTCACCCTTTTCAACAGGCTCCTTATATTTGTCCCATTCCTTAATAACTATTGGATTTGTCAGATCTAAATAATTATACCGCCGACGAATCGACGCGGCGCTTGCATTACGAAAGTGTCCCACACGTAAGCACTGTCATTTGCTATTGAGCAGATCACTTCTGTCAAAATGAGCTCTGTTCGCGGCTGCTTAGATGTAAACAACTTTTCCATAAACAAAATGCTGAGAAAGTGTGAGGCAAGAGCGTGTTGTAAGAGTGTATTAAGCGAATCATTATAGAGATGGCGCTAGTGGTACAACTGTTGAACCTTATTTTGTTCGAAGTGTCTCGTCGGTTCGTCGGTGCTTATACACAAATTCGGATTAGTATAGAGTCCACTTCCCATCACATTATGTTAATTTCCCCTAAGAAAAAGTCACACAATGTGTCCCACAACTATGAGAGCCCCTGAAAATCACATAATTAATTATGTTTACATGTATTTATTGTTTGGTGTAACAGGTTGGCTGATAAGTCCCCGGTCTAACAAAGAAAAACACATTTTTTTGTCAAAATTCGTTTTTATTATTCAACATAGTTCCCTTCAAGAGCGATACAACGATTATAACAACCTTCCAATTTTTTGATACCATTTTGGTAGTACTCCTTCGGTTTTGCCTCAAAATAGGCCTCAGTTTCGGCGACCACCTCTTCATTGCAGCAAATTTTTTTCCCTGCGAGCATCCTTTTGAGGTCTGAGAACAAGAAAAAGTCGCTGGGGGCCAGATCTGGAGAATACGGTGGGTGGGGAAGCAATTCGAAGCTCAATTCATGAATTTTTGCCATCGTTCTCAATGACTTGTGGCACGGTGCGTTGTCTTGGTGGAACAACAAAATAACAAAAGTTGCTTGACAAAAGACGCTCTGTCTCACAAACTAATTGACATACAGACGTCAAATTTTGACACGAATCATTTGAAGGTTGGTACTATATAAAAATAATATGCATTTAATACTAGCGGCGCCATCTATGTGTCAGACCGGGGAC
>SIXB01001874.1:5273-34720 GCA_007018985.1 Anopheles bwambae | reverse complement strand
AAGGGGGCTCAGGAAATGTCTTGAAGATATTGCCAACTCTCTTCATGGGAGTGTGAAAAACCCAACCCAAGAAGGCGTTACAGCAAGTCAGGTAATCCCCATTGATCCGTGAGTCTGACTGGAAGCTATCCGTGTGGAAGCTTTTACAACGCAGCTCTCAGGGTGCGGGGTTGGACTAAAATCATTAGGAGCGTAAATTGACAAAATTTTAGCACGTTTAAGCCATTATGGCATTTCACTGCTGACGGTCGCTGAACTCCGTGTCACCGTCAGCAGCAGCAGCAGAAGAAAAAGGAACAAAAAACTCTCGCCCCATCGCTGAGTGGCGAAGCTTCTCGGAAGGATGTTTTTACGTGCAAGTGCTTCTAATAAGAGTTCTAGCCTCCTTTCCGTACGTCTGCTTTTCCTGCTTTGCCCGCGGAATCTCATGCTTTGCAGAAAGCGGAATTACCTTTAATTTTCCATCCAGGTGGCGTGCGCCGGTTTACGGGTGTCATAAAAAAACCTTCCCGATGTGAAGAAGGAAGAGGAAGGCCGTGAAGCTTTGGGTTTTGGATGCCGACATTTTCATGCTAATCTGCGAGAATTAACATTTTTCAATTAAATGCCAATTCTGGTTCACAAGGACCTTTCGGTGTGCGCTTCAGGACCTAAGAACTGTCCCCGGAGTGTTCCCACTGAGAGTGTTGAAAGTGAGAAAAATAACGTACTTGACTCCAATCTGACACACATTTTGGAATCGAATCCGGAAGGTAAGTCCGCCCAGCATTATCCGAGGCCGTTTGGAATCGTCTGAAGTTGCTCGCAATAAGGATTCCGCCTGATTCCAGCCGATTCCGGACGACTCCAGTTATGGGCGACTCCTGCTGACTCCGACTCCGGATGTCTCCGGACGACTCTGGATAACTCCGGATGACTCCAGACGTCTCAGGATGACCTCGGACAACTTCAAACGACTCTGAACGATTCCGGAAGCTTCCGGATGACTCCGGACGACTCCAACTCCGGATGACTCCAGATGACTCCGGATGACTCCAGATCTGGGCGACTCCTGCTGACTCCAACTCTGGATAACTCCGGAGGACTCCAGACGACTCTGGATGACCTCGGACAACTTCAAACGACTCTAGACGATTCCGGAAGCCTCCGGATGACTCCGGACGATTCCAACTCCGGATGACTCCAGATGACTCCGGAAGTTTCCGGATGAGTCCAGACGACTCCGGACGACTCCGGATGATTCCGACTCCGGACGGCACTAGTGGTTCCGATTTTTCCGGAATAGGGTCAGAGTTGTGGGTGCGCTGCAGAGAGTACACCACTAGTACTAACTATTTCCCTACAGCATGTGTCCCATCGGTTGAAGGAGCATGCACGAAAAACCTCCCAATCTACGTAGCACAACAAAAAAAATGTATATAAATATACCTAACCAGATGACATCCCCAGCAGAAAGGATCAGAAGTGGAAAGCCAATTTCAGTGGCCGCCCACTCCACTCGCGCCTATTACGCAAGAACGGTTCTGCGTGTGCTTCAGCCCCAGCGTTCTGCGAACGAAGGCACGGTTACCTAACCCTCTGGCAGGCGTGTGTCCTCCCTTTTTTATTGTTTTTTGTTGGTTACTTCGTGTAAAAATAATGCCACCGGCACAGGTCGCTTCGATATGAGATTGCTGTCGTCGGGTCGAATAAGTATTTTTTGTTTTTTTTTTTTTTTGGGTGGTAGGAAAGTATTTTCTGATCGAGAACCGGCCGGCTGATCACCGGGCTACGGACCGGGGTTCACTCTTCACTTCGTATGTAAATAAGCGGGAGTCGGCACCCGCAGGCACTAGCCTGGTTTTGCGGGAAGATGTGTCAACATGTTGGCTCGCAAAAATATTCTAGCACCGAACTCGGGCGCACTCGCAATATCCAATACCACTTGTGTGGCTTGCAGTGTCTCGTTTCGGATATTGGAAGAATCTGGGGGGGTTTTCCAGGAATGTGAAATGTGGAATTTTATAGTTGCATGCCACTCCGAAACCGGCAGGAATCTGTGTGGCAGGCCGGCTTTTTGTTTTCGGAACAAGTACGCAGGGCTCTGGTGAAGTGGAGTCACCGAAAAGGCAATGTTTAGTAATATGCATGTTTTTGTGTGACTTCTTCTATTTTTGCACGTGCCAGTTACTACTCTCCGCGATAGTGACGATTATTGCGGCCCAGAGAGACTACACCACGCCGGTGCCGATCCTGAAGCAGATCAACCGACACAACGAGGACGGCAGCTACAGCTACGGCTACGAGGCGGCGGACGGTACGTTCAAGATCGAGACCAAGTACCCGAACGGGGAGGTGCAGGGCAAGTACGGCTACGTGGACGACGGTGGCAAGCTGCGCGAGATCGAGTACGGTGCGAGCAATCGCGGTTTCGAGCCTCAGGGTAAGTGTGCTCTAGGGTGTGCTAGTTGTGTGCGTTTTTTTTCCCGAGAAATTATATCCAAACCCCCCCCCCCCCCAATCTTTCATATTCCAGGTACGGACATTAACGTGCCACCGCCGACGCTAAGCAACAGCAACTATCCGCCGCTCGGCCCGAACGAGGAAGACGACGGCCAGTACCGGGAGGACCCGAGCATCTACTACAAGGACTCGCGCTACAACTCGAAACCGGCGCCGTACAATGCGCCGCGCCCCGCACCGGTAGCGTACAGCCCGGCCCCGCAGCAGTACTACCGCGACGCAGCTTCGCAGCCGGAGCAGCCGGCCACCAGCTACCAGCCGCAGCACCGATTCCAGCCCCAGCCCCAGCAGCAGCAGCAGCAGTACTATCAGCAGCCGGCGGTGCCTCAGCACCGGGCCGACATCTGGCACCCGAACGCGAAGGTCGACATCAACACGGGCTCGTACTCGCTGAGCTACACCGGCAGATAAGGTGACGGGCGGACCTGAGACCCCCGGCACAGACAATCCAAATCCAAATCCAAACAGACCGTCCAACATGGCCAATTCTCACTGAGAGAAAACAACAACAACAACAACAAAAAGCAACAACCTCTCTAATACATCCTAAGTCATAGACACGGTGACGTCTTCCCTGTGAATACTCTTCTCCATCCCCTTCCCCCCCCCCAAAAAAACAGCACAGGAAGTCTAGCTATAACACACACTCCAACGGTCACCGTTTATTTGTATGGTTTTGTTTTGATTCTGCGCGGCCGTTGCAGTGACCAACTCCGAACGTGGGGTGGGGAAAAGGAAGGGAAAGAAGGCCGCAGAGATGAATGGACGGTCAGGGCACAGCAGGCGCAATAAAAGCGGGTAGAGATGAGCCTCTATTTCCAAATCGAAAAACGCGTGTCCGACAGGTGTTTGCAATATGATTGTGTCGAGGGGGTTTCCCTTCGCCCTGTTGGCAATTTCAACCTCCGGAATGTGGGTGTTGGAACTTGGGGGGAGGGGCAAAACCTCAACATCTATAGGTAATCGATTGCCACCCGGGACCGATAAATCTTCGAGCCTCGGAATGGTGGAGTTTGCACCAGGTGTGCGTCATACGCCTTCATTTTCTTTCGTAGCTGAGCTTCGGGTAAAATATGGGAACACCGAAAAAGGAAAAAACGATGCTTCTCGGTACCTTGGGAAAGAGGGGCGTTTTTGTTGTGGTTGTGCTAGTTCCCGAAATTAGTCCCCGGAAGGAGAGAAAGCAAAGGGAAGTAAAGCAACGAATCAATATCTGCTGCCGGGCGTAACCAGCGGGTTGTGCACACAGTAAACACCTCCAAACAAACCCGCTTCTCGCACAAATTCCACCACATTCAGGCGACTCCGCTACTGGCTCGGTGACAGTTTTGTGGCGACGGCAGGAGCAAGCAACGAACCCCCACTTACACGCCCACACTTACCACACGGCCCGCAACCTATCGTTTTGTAAAGGCACAGGGACGCAAGCGAATGGTCGCGTATTTGCTATAATTAATTCATTGCAACATTCTCGCGCTTGGCACCGGTGGGGAGGGTGGTTCCGGGAGCACTTTGGCGTCGAGTAATTAATTTATCAAACCGCATACCGTTCCGGGGCAGGCTCTCCATTGCGGACGGTTCGAACAGTGCGCCCAAGATGTCGTCTTCACGACCTTCCCCTTCGCCCACGGGATTGTCAATTAAGCGGGGATTGGACGCATCGGAGCAGTGATAGAGGGGGCGGCGGTAATGGAATGTGTCAACAGTTCAACCTGGGCGCACTCCCACTACACGCACCTGCACGATTTTTCCGCTTTATCGTCAATTTATTGAATGTTCCACAAGGCGAGGAGAACGGGTTTGCCGGACGCTGCCGGCGGAGGGAAATGAGGGAAAATAAAGAAATAAAAGAAATATATATATAAAAAAAAACAACAACAAAATAGCCATGTTCAAAACGGCTCCTTTTCAACGGCTTAACAGTGGCTCTTGAACAGCCCGCCGCCTACCCCTAAAAGCTGCATACAAAAGACCTGCTTCGTTCTGCGCCCGGGCGTTATGCAATTATTGTGCACAATAACTGTGCCAAGCAGTTGACAGGCAGTCGGGCGCTCCGTTGCAGTACTTGCCATTTTGCATGCTGTCATCCCGTCCCATTCCGTGCCACTGGCCAAAAGGGGGTCAAATAAAACGCCTCCCGTCCCCCCCCCCCAGGATATCAACAAGTCAAATTGTGTTGTTATCGGCTGTGGCGTGGCAAATCCGTGAAACGTGCCAATTGAGCAGGCACATTTCGCTGCCTGTTTCTGTCCCATTCTCTCTCTCTCTCTTGAGCACGTCCCAGGCGGAAAGGGGCACCGGGTGTCGGAGTGCTTGGGCTGCGGAACCGTTCCTGTTCGTTATTGTCTTGGTTGTACGATTGTCTCGTTTGTGGAGCGAATTTTAATCCACCGTCTTTTGCCGCACGATTAGTGCATGTTCGACGGTGCGCCCCACGGCTCGCCTGTTGTTCTTACTTCAGTCTCCTGTACCGGAACTCGCTCAGATTGACCAAATTCGGGTCCTTCGCAATCCACTTAGCAACAGACAGAATAGGAAGATGGAAATAAATACGTACTCCGGGGTTGATCGAGTTTCGCCTGTTTCGTTCTTTCGTGCTTTTGTTTTTGTTTTTATTGTTGTTGTTGTTTTTGTTTCTGGTTCAACTCTGGGTGGCCTTCAAAAGATTGTAAAGTGACATTTAGGCTGATGGGAAAACGCTTTTGGGGGCGAGGTGCAAGCAAACACCCTTGGCGCTCGTGCCGGCTGACATTTGTCCAGTTTCGTTGCGCGGGCCGAGCAGGACGCAAGGACGCGTAACGCAAAAACCCAGCTGACATTATTCTCGTCTTCCGAGCGCACTCAGTTGCCGCGGTGATTCGCTACTATCAACTGTTCGAGGTGGCCGGTAAAGCCGATGAAGAGATAGCTTTTCTGCTGCTCCGCCCTTGTGTACGCACACCCGGCTGTGAAGCAAGCTAGGTCGAGTGTAAATATAGACTTTCGTACCAGTTCGTACCGTGCGGTAAGTACACATCGGCCCTGTACGTGCATTCGAGTGCTCTGTACGTGTGTGATTTTTTTGTCTAGTTCATTCGCCCTTCCTTTGCTGTAGATATAAATTATGACGCTCCCTACCTCTTGGTGCGTTCTGCTTTCCTGCGCCTGCCGCTGCGAACGAATGATTCGTGAACCGTGAACGGTAAACAATCGAAAGGCTTCCCGAGCTTTGAATCTCTTTACAGCTTCACCAGCAGCAGCAGCGGCTCCATTTTACCGTACAGTAGAACATGCAAACAAGGGCAAAAGTGGAGTGGAAGCCCCCACGCATAGAAAAGCCCCAGCGCCCGGGAAGAAGGATGCGATCTATTTATTTTTGCACCGAGCGTCGTACACCGACAGCAATAGCAACAACAAAAAAAGAGAAGAAGAAAGAGTGTAGCTTTGGAAAATTTTCACAGAATTACGCGAACGGGCCCCGTAGCAGGCAGACAGGGCAGAAGCTCATACGAAAATACACTGAGTGGTGGGAGGGAGGGAAAGAAAGCAACCGAAAAACGGGATGCAATGAAAATAATAATAACAAAAAAAGAAAATAATAACACAAAGTACATGCAAAAACGAGGCGAATCTTGTTTACTGAGCGGCGCCCATCCTCCCATTGTAAGGCGTAACAAATGTAATTTCGATAAGCCGGAATTTATAGCAAAAAGGACCACCCCTTTTTTATTTTGAAAAAGTAAGTACGTGCGTGTATGTGTGTGTGTGTGTGTGTGTGTGTGTGTGTGTGTGTGTGTGTGTGTGTGTGTGTGTGTGTGTGTGTGTGTGTGTGTGTGTTTGTAAAAGGACTATTACAGCGAAAGAAAAAAAAGGGAAATGAGCAACAGCATAGGGTTTCGGAAGCGATCCAACCAAAACACAGAACGGTCGTGTGCGAAAATAAGAGCACCGTAAAACAAATGCTTTGAAACATAACAAAACCGAGACGGGGTGCGGGTGAAGGGATGCGAGGCAAAAGCAAGCACTGTCTATCCTTCTCACCACACACACACACATGCACACGCACACACCGCACTGAGGCAAGATTAAAGCTCACCGGCTGTGTCCTGGATCGGTGCAAAACGGTTTTTATGCGAACGTGTTGCTTTAAAACAAAAGGCTTTAACAAGAAAGAAAGCAAAAAAAAACATCCTCTCGCACGACACACGTGCACACGTTCGCCCTATACGTCCATTAATTCATCTGTCTGCTGCTGCGGGCCAGTGGAAGGTGGTATCTGAAAAGTGAAAAGAATTTTCCATTTCGCATTAATAAGAAGAGCGGCTGGAGGCGTATTGCATAACTTTGCGGCGCGTTCGTGCTGCGAGAAGGTAAATGCTGTGTGCAGATGCGAACCAAAGAAAAAAAAAAAAGAAGGAAAGAAAACAAAAAAGGGCGAGAGAAGAAATCTCCAGAAAACGAAAGGGAAAAGGCGTTGTGGGTGTGGGATATTTGTTTGCACGCCGTACAGCGATCTCGCGTATCGAACGCGCCCTCCCGTCACCTTGTGCCTTGTGTTTCTTCTTCTTCTTCTTCTTTTCTTCTTCTTTTTTGGGAGCCTTTTAGGAAGGTGTAAAATTTGGGGGGAGTGCTGAAAACGGCAAGGCCAATCATTTGTTGTCCGTGTTTCCCTTTCCAAGGTCACCGGCCCCAGTCACCCTGGTTACTGGTCTGGGGTGTGGCAGAAAGGGTATAAGCATAGCAAGTGGTGAAAGCAAAGTGAGGCAACTAACAAAAAAAAAACACACACACACACAGAGGTCCAGCGGGGTAGGCGGGTGAAATAATAAGCCTGCCCGGTCGCGGAAATGAGTCAAGGCGAGTGAGAAATGGGTTACCTTTCTCCCAGCGGCCCTCGGGCCGGTTTTAACGGTTAGGAGGCGAACGGAACGAGTTCCGTAACACTGGTTGCAGCTAATCAGGGGCGGGCAGCGGATCCTTTTAAGGAGGTGACAGGTGCTTGACCGGTTCTTAGTTTGTGTTTAATTATAAAAAACACTCCGTTAATCTTGTTTGACCTTGCAAGAGCTTAATGCAGCATGGTTTCGAAACTAAGCATAAAAGATTGCATCAACACTTAGCTGTGTACAAACCTTTTCCATGATTACTCGACAAAAGTATCGAGACATCGACTTAAGTAGGAACAGACTAGTGTGAAGTGGATGGTTGCAATGGATTTTCCAAAGATTTGAACTGTTGCCTAGGCACTTTTTCGTTATGTACAGTATGTTTGATGATTGGACCGGACAGGATTTGGTTACGGTATTTCAAAACGATGACATCCTTTCTGGCCAAGGGTCATTGGGGCTTGTACAATCGCTCTAGAAGTTGAGCTGTTGTCTAACAGCTTTCCATGAATAACATCAAACTACACTAATTACTAGTAAGTAGATAAGAAATAGATCGTTACATTTATTTAAAGTAAATAGTGTGGGAATGACAACATGCAGAGGAATCATAGATACATGTTAGAACCGGTTCACTCCAGGGCAGGTTTGGAACAAACATCTGATGCTCTGATAGCAAAGGTCATCCAAAGAAAATAACATACATCGGCAGAACAGTTTTGTAATGTTGTAAGTTTTGTCTTGAGCTTCAGGTAAGGGTTCGATTTGAAAAACTAAAGCATTAACAAAGCAATTTGACAGCAATGTTTAGGCTCAACGAAAGAACTATTCAACGAAACTTGAGACGTCTATAACAATCGTCTTTATTAGATATTAGCCTCAGATAACAGCTATAGCTTCATAGTCAGGAGCAGTGCTGCAAATTATCACGGTTAATGTCATACAAAAATCTGACTGAAATAATATCCATGTCAGCGTCACTTACTCAATTGTGATAATCAGAGGTGATACTCAAAACTGTTGGTGTGACCAATACATGTTTCATGACATTTTTGTGTCCAACGCTCAGTCAGCCTGGTCAGCCTCTACGTCATGACTTTTTTTTTTACTGTGATCAGTTCGGCAAAATATCACTGACATCTTCTTCTTCTTTGGCACAACAACCGCTGTCGGTCAACGCCTGCCTGTACCCACTAGTGAGCTTGGCTTTCAGTGACTTATTGTAACCATTGCAGGATAGTCAGTCCTACGTATGGGGGCACGGTCTATTCGGGACTTGCACCCATGACGGGCATGTTGTTACGTCGTGATGATCAAATGGTGAAAATCAAACAGTTGTTGCTACCGTCGCATGCTTCGTGACATTGTATGCAACCAGCTCTTGGTCAGTCACTTGGTAGCGACATTTTCAGTCGGTGATCATAACGATAGTCATGGGAGATATGTGGAGCTTGCGAGTGGTTCCAAGAAACAAAATGAGCATGGTTTCTCGCTCTGTTTGACCCGAAAAACCATCAAACCGGACAGAGCGAGAAAGCATGCTCATTTTGCTACTGGAGACCACACACCAAGTATATTCCAAGACTGTCGTGATTATCACCAACAGAAAATGTTGTGACCAAGTGAGTGGTCAAGAGTTTGGTACATAACAAAATATCACCAAGCATGTGATGGGTCCGCAAACTGCATGAGTCTCACCTCTGATCGTCTCAGTTGTGTACGTGAGCTGATTTGAGCTTCGTTTCAGTCATGAGTGTTCGTGACTGAAACAGTGGCATTTGGCAGCACTGTTCACAGCCAGAAGAAGTTATGATTATGCTTGCGCCGGTATTAGGCTCAGCTTGTCAGTCAAAGTATCGCGTATGACTCAAGCACTCGTAGCATGTCATGACACACTTTCATTGAGTATCAGCAATGAGCATCAAGCTACCACGGATATGTTCATTGTTTTCGTTGGTGAACATCTCGTGACACTCATGATATTTTGCAGTACTGGTCATAACAGTTTTGAGAAAAGGTGCTATAGGTGTCATAACCTTATGTGGCTTGTACAGGCGAGATTGATAAGGTTGTCAAAATTATAATGAATTTGTGGTTGTTGTGTGTTTGTATATATTACCTAGAAAGCTAAAGGAGAGACAGAGAGAGAGAGAGAGAAAGAGAGAGAGAAGAGAGAGATAAAGAGAGAGAGAGATAAAGAGAGAGAGAGAGACAAAGAGAGAGAGAGATAGAGAGAGAGAGAGAGAGATGTAAAGTATTTTCACTAATTCAAAGCGAAAATGGCAATTCGGAGGAATACATAGATTTGTCAGTTGGGGACAGAAAATACGACTGCGCTTGATATATAATATAAATATAATATAATATGATAAATAATATGATATAATATGATATATAATGAATATTTGAATTATACATGGCACCGGCAAGCATTCAATTTCTTTCAACTGTTCTACCTTAAGCGATGCAGCATGCTAACTAAAACTGAAGTAAGACTACAAATATTTCCATTTTTTTAACTACATTGGATTTGTACCGCATCGGAATGGAATTATTACTTAGTTAAGCCATTGTACATTCTTTATCAAGGTCCTGTGAACACTTCTTGTACAGCTTTTTGTTGTCGGTTTTTATTATTTCGAAAACTTATAACTTCAATCTCGAGGAAATGCTTCAAAAGATCTTGCTGAAAGGAAAAAGTGGGGAAAGAATCTGAAAATTGTGATATTAACTGCAACGATTGTAATTTCATTTGGTGTTATTTTACCCTAGCAACTCAGTTTTAAATCGGATTTTATATTAACATTGATCGCTTCTCGTGCAAGACAGAGAGCTAACTGTAGCAGTTATTCACCCTCATCACCCCTCTTTCTCCCTCTTTCTCCTTCCCATTAACGATCACACCCATCCTAAAGGAACGGAGAATCTGAACTATGCAGTGCATCAAACCCACACGATCATATTATCAAACAGCGAACCGCACCATCGCACCACCGTCGCTGGAAACTGGAGCGAAGGCGTGCCTGTAACAAGAAGAAAACGAACGAAAAAAAAAAACCACTCACACACCGAGCCACCGAGAGCGTGAGACCTTCAAACTGAAATCGAAAGTACACCGACCAGTTCCGCATGCCCGGGCTGATTCGGTGCAGATGGTGAATGGCGCACGCGGCCCGCCGGTACGCAGCGGTGAGAAACGTGGGGTTGGTTGTTCGGATTGGTTTCGAATTAAGCCGGTGGCAATATTGAATGCCACAGCAACCTGCCGGGTTGGGTTGGCGTACAAAAATAAGAAAAGAAAATCTCAACATTTAAAGAACTTTTTTGGGGCCTTTTTATTCACTTGTGAATTTTAAAAAGCGTTAAATTTAAATTTAAATATTTTTGCTTTGCTAGAGCACACACAGAACCAAGCAGGATAGGCTCGCGACACCGCTAAAGTGGTCAGTTGCTCCCGCTGGCTAGCGCACGGCCCATTCACCGCAAGCCCAGGTTACATCACCCAGCAAACCCCCAGCTGGACCGAGCCAGTGGTGGCGGAACCCTGCGTCGGACACGTTGCACACGTGAAGCACGTACCACCGAAGCCTGACCTGATCGACTTCTTGAATCGTGCCCGATAGAACCGACCGGCTGGTGGCACCGATGGATGTTGCAACGGATCACGCCGGCAGAAAAAAACCGGTCCCGCGAAACCGCGCGAGCAAGCGAGAGTGTGTTTTTTTGGAGGCACTACGAGCATCGGTGGGAATTCTAGCGGGCCTGCTCATTGTGCCGCTTTCTTTGCTTTCCCACGCAAACAGGCTGGCTGGTGTGAGATCGTGAAGTATCCGCCGGACGATCGTCACGCAAACGCACGTTGGGGTTGAGTGCGACCACGTGGAGAGGCTTAGAAGGCCGAAATGAAATTGGGCACACTTTATGTTTGTTTGTTTTTTTCGTGCGAAGCTTTGCCAGTAACAGCCAGCGACCGGCTGGTTGGATAATTAGTTTTATGAGCCTCGGTTTGCAGTCGAGCTTCCTGCGGGAATGTGTCACACAATTAGCGACCCGAACGGTGTTGGCGTGGAGTTGGCGTGCCTCGTGCGCCTGATCGTGCACATCGCTCACCCGAGCTAATTAGACGGTTCCGTGGTCTCATCGCATGCGAGGCGACCTGGTGTAGCCGGTGTAGGTGTGCAGGAGTACAGGTGCACCCAGTTAGCACTACTAATTAGCCCTGATAAAAGACGAAAGACGGTCTGAAATTTCAGTGGCTCACGCGACGCAACGGCACATTTTGCGGTGCCACGGCCTCTTCCTCTGCGGTTTTGGGATTCATGAGGGATTTTTTTTCTCTCTCTCAACTGGTTAGATTCACCTAGACCAGCAGCAGTACAACAGTACTGTCGTCAGACACCTGTTGGTGGTGTGAGAATAGATAAACAAACAACAAAAAACCAAACAAACCGAAACTGGAGCAGGCTGGGGACGGTGGGCCGTCGATGGTGACACGAATTGAATTTGAACTGGTTTGATCGCGTGCAACGAGAGGAGAGGGATTACATCATAACTGTCGCACCAGTGAGCAGTTGTTTGGGTTTGCTGAGCATTCCAAGCCCCCGTCGTAGGCCAACGACACGATCGCTTCGAGGCGAGCGAAATTCTATCCGGGGCACGGGGTTGCGGACAGGTTGTCCGACCGATCGCGTCCTCGGAAGGGGCTTGAATGGAGTAGAGGGGAGGGATGTGGGAGAGGGAACGGAATGGGGGAAGACATCCAAAACCCGAGGCGTGCAGCAGGGCAAGGTAATTGGAATCGGTTTCTGTGCGCTGCATTTCGTCATCGATCGACCCTCGGGTGCATCGATGTGCTGCACCGGAAAACGGTTTGAATTTCCACAACACCCGAAACCGCACTACCAACACTCAAAGACACAGACCGAGGACCGTCCGGGCATTCCGATTAGTGTCGAGTTGTGTGCGGGGTTGCCTTAGGCGCCCGGTTTACAATTTCCCTGCCCCGGTGCAATTTCATGCATGATGCCGGAGATGATGCGCGGCACATCTCGACAACTGGATCGAGAAATTCCACCCAATGTCCGAGCCACCCAACTCGAGCCAAAACAATCCGACGGTACCGTATCGGCATCCGTGTATATGCAAATTATTAAATTAGTCTTTGCCAATCGGGCTTTGACAAGCGATGATGCGTGGGAAAGGGGCGATTCGCATTATTCCCCACCACGAGCGGCGCAAAATTATGCAACTTCCCCGCTGCGCCCGAATGGTAGGCCGCGTGTGCAGCACACGCCGGCCAAATAGCTAAATTAAATTAGTCCGAGCAATTGGATTTCTGGCGCTCTCGCACATCCCAACGCATCCGTCCGGCACGCGGAAGCAGGAGACATTATCTCTCTATCTCTGCGTCTGTCTCCCCTCCGTATCTCTTGCATCTCTTTTGCAGCAGCCATTCCTCCATTCTTGCCAATTTCCACCCCGCCCGGGGAGCTCTTACTGGTGCCGTTTCGACTTAATTAGCGTGCGCGCAATCGATGCGCTAATTTCATCAAGCCCCATCTACAAAAGGTGCCCCAGCGGAATGCAGGCGCAGTTGTTTGTGTTCAACGGTGATGCAAATTAATAATTGATTGTTCAATAAATTATGCTTGCCGTACTATGCTCAGACGGGAAGGTCAGCAGAGAGAGCTTTATGGTGGGGCATATGAGAACTTTGACTACGTCCTCCGAGTAAACTATGAGCCTGATCGCTTTACATTTTCTATTTGGAGTGTAATTTTGACATCTCACGTCTTGCTTGTCACTACGCGATATCTTTTCAGAGTCTTTGTGCTTATCTTCTGAGCTCATACAGCTCAGCAATCTCGTAGTGGATCCTTCTCCTCCAAACTCCATGCTCGAACGCACCGCCAAAGATGATCTGGAGGATGTGTCGCTCAAACATGCCCAGATCGTTGGAAGGTCCAAGACTCATGTCCATAGAGAACCACCGGACGAACCAAAGAGCGATATATCTCACATTTCGTGTGGCCTTGAAGTCTTCTGGATCTCAGCAGTCGGTGAAGCCCATAGTATGCATGATTATCGATTTCACTGCTGATGTCGTTGTCCGAAGCAACGATCGTCTCAAGATAGTAGAGCTCATCTACCATCTCGCGGTTGTTACGATCAACTAAAACACTGCATCCCAGTTTGGTCCTATCATGTACTCCCTGTTAGTTGCGTTGATGGCTATTGAGACACACCTTCGCTCAGTAGAAGATCATGCCACGGATGTCGTTGTCTAGTCCCGAACTTAAAATGACACATTCCAGGGCGACGTTGAAGTTCAGACAGGAGAGTCCGCCACCTTGCCTCAAACCCCTGTGAGATTCGAACGATTACGATGTCAAGTTCGATACTCTCAGCTTACACTGTTCACCGTTCATGGTTCAGCAAGGTTCAAGGTTGCCTTGAAGTCGATGAACAAGAGGTGCATAGAGATTTGGCACCCTCGGCACTTCTGGAGGATCTGCCGAAGAGTAGAAATTTGCTGGATGGTGGTTTTGCCTCCAACAAACCCAGCTTGGTAGATGCCGACGAAATTTGTAGCAAGAGTCGCAAGTCGGCAGAATAGGATCTGGAACAGGATCGTACAGGGTTTCCCACGATTTATTGGTTGATTCCCATCAATTGTTGGTTGGCGCCCATATTTTTTTGGTGCGTTCCCACGAGTTTTTGGTCGTTTCCCAGAATTTTTTGGTTTAATTGTATTGATTTCCAATTGAACGATACCAATACATTTTTGGAAAGAACCAACAATCTATGGTATACGATGAATAAATCGTGAGTCGAGCCCAAAAAAATTTGGGAACTGACCAATAAATAGTGGGAGTCCCTGTATAGGCAGCATTGAGGATTGTGATGACACGAAAATTCAAACGTTCTAGCCTGTTACCCTTTTTGTAGACTGGATGAATGACAACCAGCTTAAAATTTTCTGATAGTTCCTTCTTCTCCCAGTTTATCATAGGCTTATGCAACTTCATTTTCTCTTTCTGCCAGCTTACCTCTAGCACTAGCTTCCCTAGTATCAATTTGGAGGCTTCAAGCCTACATTAAGCTCCCATTCTACCAAAGTAGATTCTTCTGAAACTCCTGCTCTTCTGAAATCTCTCCACAAACGCTGTGTTGTGGCAACTGGCTTGTGGACCACACAAACTATCCAATTGCTGATTTTAAACTCTGCTTATGGTGACATTCTACTGGTTTTTTTTTTCTAATATTCCATTTACCTTAGATAAGACATCTCCTAAACCTACCTTAGAAGAGAAACTCGTTCTGATGTCAAACATCATGTGAATCTGATAACATTTTTTTTACATTTGTAACCAGAAATAGACAAGAGCCATTGCGTCTATGCAACACCAAACTAAAAAAAACGTTTTCTGCTAAGCAGCGCTACTGAACAGCTGAAATCAAACTACCAATGATCGTCGATGTAGGTGATGTTTATTCGCAAATATGGGCTTTATTGTTTTTAAAGGTGATGTTAATCTCAGACAAGCTTCAGGTGGACGTCGGGGCTTCCTGAGAATGCTCGGGAAAAAAGTACATCTGAAAGGAAGGAAAATGAATCGCAATAATATCACCTCACACTTTATCACAAATCAGGCTCGTTTAGCGTAAGCGCGCCATCAGAACACCAGCTCTCTGTCTTTCTTGCGGGGCACACACCGGGACAGGGCAGGCCGCGTTGCTGCGAGGAAAGTGCCGTTGACAGCACAATTGAGTCACGAGCTGAATAGGAGCTGGATGAAGCGCTGCGGAGGCGGCGAATTGCATCACTCCAATTTCTGACGTTCCGAGACCCTTCTTCACACACACACACACCCCGACTGCCAATGATTTGTGCGAACGATGTGCCCGACGCAGCCCGCACAGCAGCCAAAAGACGAAGCAGCCCAGAAAGCGTTTCGGGACCGGGGTGCCATTTTCTTCACATTCCATTTTTGCACGTTCTGCACCAAAACCTCGTTCGCTCTATCCTGGCCGTGGCTTGCTTGCCTGCTGCTGGTTAAAAATAGTACCCGCAAGGATCGGAACGTGGGCATCATCAGCGCAGAGAGCGAGAGAGAGAGAGAGAGAGAGGCGGTGGGGCGAATTCTTTGCTGTCAATTATGACGAGTCCTTTTCGTTCCCGCCGGTGCGGCGAAGGAATTTCGGAGCTCATTATGATGCTCAACCGTGCCTAACTGTGCCCGTCAGCGCCAGACAATCAGCGGGCCCGTTGTCAAACTGCACATCCTTGCTCTCGCCAGCTCCTCACCAGTTGGTGAGCGCAAAAGCGCAGTGACAGGGTGGCGCCGCGCTATTAACGAGCATCTTGCCATTGTTTCGCCAGCGCCACGTTCCACGCCTGTGCCATGCTCTTGCAGGGGTAGAACAAAAATAAAGAAAAAGGGATTGGAGGAAAGAGGTGCAAAACTGGGACTGTTGACTGTGCCGCTGGGAAGGGTGCATGGGGGCGGCCGGAACTCCCTGAAGGGTATCTTGTGTCTTGTGCCTCTCCGTTCCTATTGCTCATCACATTACACTCATCATCGTCGTTCTCGGTCGTTTGAGGGAACCGGTGTATTCTTCGTCCCTTTTATGAGCCTGTGTGTGTGTGTGTGTGCTCTAGCTATCTCATTGGCCATTCTCTTCATTATCAGCAGCATCGTTATCGTGCCTCGTGCAAATACGCAGATTCCCGTTTTCTCTCTTTTGAAGTGAAAAATCTTCGCCACTCGACGCCACTCGACTGCGGCCGCACGCCCTGAGTGTGCCTGGGCGGCATCGCACCAGCACATCGGAAACGGTCCCCGCACCCGCAGCCTACAGGAAGAAGATGGCAGCAGCAGACGGGTTCTGGGTAAATGGTTTGCCGCCTCTGCTTTCGCTTTTTGTGCCGCCGCGTTTTCGCTCCTGGCGTGAGTTCTCGTGACAAAAGCGCGAATGACGCAATCGCCAAGTGCGCCCTGCAAGGCGGGACGCACGGGAGATGCACAGGAGATATACGGGAGGTAATAACGAGAACATGATGAAACATGTAGCACACAAAGAAGAGAAAGAAAAAAGAAAAAAGGAAGGAACTTTGGTCGGGTTGCGTTTTGGTTGAATTGCCTTGCGTCCTTATGGTACGCCGGGCGCGTCCTTAAAGCACACATTAAACTGGATTTTAATACTTCAGAGGCCCCCCTCCGGGGGCGTAGGGGCGCCATGCGTTGGTAGAACCTTTGCAGTCTGAATTTGCCCGACAGTGCGCTTTGGAGCACACCGAACCAGGGAGACACACACGCTACCGGCGTGCCGGTGTTAAAGTCTCATTGTGTCATTGACAGACTCTGTGGCGGAGTTTGGCCTGAAGCTGTCGGCCGTTCGATATCGTCGGCTTTGCCGTCTTTAAAGCATTGCCTCCAGCCCCTATCGATCCAACCGCCCACCGTACCGAATGATCAAAGGGACTGGATTAACTCGGCAAACAATGTGTAGTAGACTCTAGCCGGTGCGCTGGAAGGGGCAACATTGGATGGCCATTTTCGCGCCCCGTGACTCCTGCGTGTGCTTGCGGTTGTTGGTGGCAAATTGATAACATTGTTTCATCGGCCACGGTAATTAATTCGCGGCTTCCGCGGTGGACAGCCACAGCCGCATTCTTTGCGTAATAGTAGAGATCGGTTTAGAGCCTCAGCTTCTCAGAATTCGGGGGACCTCAGCTTTAGGTAATTCCCGTGTTTCTGCTCGCAAACGCTTCCAATACCTTGAGCGATTTGAAATGGGGCCTTGGAGATCGCACGGTAATGCCACTGCTGCTAATTTGACATTTTAAGCATGCCCCTGTGGGGGTGGGCTTCAACCAAACCCAAAATTGCTCCAAATACGTGTGCTTGGATCGTGCGACCTTTGCGCGGTGTGCTGGCGCGATTAATCGCCCAGTGACTTGCTTTTTTAATGGCAGTTTCCTGGTTGCTGCTGCTGTTGTTGTTTTTTTGCCCAGCAGTTTTGGATGACGGTTGTGGACACTATATCCCGCCCCGCAGTTGGGAGATCATTTCAGCTCGCCCGTTAGCGCTCGTTCGTCGGTGGCGATCGTCTTGGGCGTGATACAATTACGGTAGGCCTGCAAGGAGCCTGCAATGCAGAGTGGTGCGTGCAGGAGGTACTCAACGTACCACTCCACATGCACCAGGTGTTGGCTAGTTCGGTTCTGTCGGTAGCGCTGCTCTTTCGCTCTGTTTTCGCCACCGTGTCGGCCACCCTTTCGCTCGTTCGCAACCGTAGCAGCCTCCGTGTGCAGTTGCGACGCTCGCCGTTGACCTAGAGTGTGTGTGTGTGCGTGTGTCGCTCACACTCCGTTCTCTACCGGGTCGGGTTGGAGGGTTTTGAATCCAAAACCATGTACCGGTTTCTCGGATGGCGTGTGTTTTTTTAGTTGCTGTTGCCTGTATTGAGCATTCTAGTAGCCGTTGCGTTGGTAGTGGTGCGCATAATAGTAACAATGATGCTATGAGGTAAGTAAATAGAAGGCGCAACAAGGCACCAAACCTCTCTCTCTCCCCCCCCCCCCTCTGATCATCGGAATATGGCCACCGAATGGGTGACCGAGACCGAAACCGAATCCGAACCCCGATCGCTCGGAACTGGAGCGGGGCAGCGTCTGAGCGGAATACGTCCCCGAGAAGAAGGAAAGGGGAGAGATCGTGCAAACCGATCCTTTGCAAACAGGCCACCCTGCCCTTTCTCCTTCACCCCCCCCCCCCCCTCCACCCCTCTCTCTCCCTCTCACGCGGGTCTTTGCTCATGGGAGGGGGGAGGTGGTCCTCCCCCTTCGTATAAAAAGCATTCGGCAGGGCCTAATTGCGCTCAGTAACTGATTTTGTGTGCGACCCGAACGCACGGTCGAGTTTTGCGCCCCCTGGTTAGTGTTCGGTGTTCGCGGTGTGCGGTGGCCATTTTCGCCTAAAATTTCATCCTCCAAACAACAAAAAACGAAACCAGTGCTTTGTGTTGGTGTATTGTGCGCGTCTGTGTGTGTTTGTGCGCAACTGTGTGACTCGTCTCGGTGTGTGTTTGTGTATAGTGACGCCATCACACGTAGCAGTGCGTTCTGTGAGCTGAACGAACTACCTCATCAAGCCATCATCATCTGTCAAACTGCCTGGCACGTGCCTGACGCCCCAAAAACTCATCATCCAAACACCTTAGTATCGTACCACAATGATTGGTTTGAAGTTGGTAGGTGCTTTTTTCTCTCTCTCTCTCTCTCTTCTGTTGTTCCTGAAGCCTTTCATTCTGGGCTGAGTGGATATTCAAGGTGTTCCGATTATGTGCGTCCATCTGAGGACTGAGCTGCAAGGTGAACAATCCTAACAGTTGCCCAAAAAAAGGCAAACCCTGCCTCCAAGACTGTCAGACTGTCCAAAAGCCTGCTGACGTTGATGGCGTGTCGATGCCACGTCGCGTACGTTGACACCGTTTGGACATAGAGTGTAGTTGTATTGGCGAGAAAAGAACATGCACACACAGGCTGAACCACCACCACCACACCTATCAACCACCGACTCTGAAGTCTCCACAGCTCTAGTAGCAGCAGCAGCAGCAGCCACTGGGTTTGCGCAACCTTGAACAGTGCACAAAACCAGGCCTAGTCGGGCGCTAACGACTTTCACTTTTCAAGAATGCGAACACCGTTGCGGTACCAAAGCGCTCCTAAGCCCGTCATTAATGCCCCGTACCAGGCCCAGGCGGGCTCCAGCGCTGGGGTGACGGTGTGGATGGATTAGAATGGGCATTTTCGTTTCGTTGGTGTGCCGTTTTCGGTCCCTTCCCCGCCTTCCAGCAGTCCGTTCAAGGCTACTGGGGCGTCCGGTTCAGCACGCCCAGCCCAGCCCAGTAATTCCGCCCACTCGGGAGTTGCCTTCCCGAAGCGAATTTTGAAGGGCTTTTTGCCCCGAGATGTGGGATGTTCTTGATGTCCAGCAGTGTCCTGTTGACACAGGCTCTGCTAGACGGGTTTGGCTAGCGAAAGCTTATGTCTACACAACCGCTTAGGGAGATCGTAAGGCAGCAACTGCTCCCCCTCCCGAACAGTCTTGCTCGGGTTTAGCAAAAGCAGCCGAAAGCCAATTTCCGGACGCTTCATGCGTGTCCACAAACACACACACATACTGAGCTAAGCTGTAGAACACTGATGCGATTAGCTCTAGTGTGTTCCCGTGACGTTTCCGTGCTTTTGCTGGCGGAAATCGAATTTATCATCTTCGCCGCTCGCCGCTCGCCCATACATCCGGTTCTTTGGGTGGACCAAAACGAAAACAAAAAACCAACTCCAGAACAGACGTGCTAGAGAGTGCAAGGACGCGCAAGTGACCGAGAAGAGTGCACGCTAATAGTAATTGACAGTTTCAACCGATTGCGCTGGCCGGCTAGGGCGCAAATGGGAAGGGTTTTTGGGGCAGACTGGAAGCCGGGATATGGGATACAGCGCCGTTATCGATTCGCTGATGGGTTGCAGGAAACTTGCAGTGGTTCTACCGCTGCCGGCAAAGCGACACAAAAAAACGAGAACCAGGACGATGTTAAAGTCACAAACCGGAATGAGATATCGATCGGGTTGGTACTGGGCTGGGCTGGAAGGGGGTTCCATTACCACACACAACTTTTTTTTGTTGTGCCCTCTCTTTCGCTCTCCGAACACTATTCCTGGGACCTGGGAATGTTGAAACACTATTTCTGCAAGGTTGTTGTCGCTGTTGACGTTGCTGGTGCTGTTGCTATAACTAGCTGTGGGATTTGGTTCGCTCCCTGCCGTGCAGAACGAAACGAATATGCCGGGTAATCGATACTGGGGTGCGCTTCATTCCAACTTCATTCCCTGGAGGTCCGGAGAAGGGAGCCCGGCTGCATGCAGCATCCCAGCAACCGAGTGTACCGAGCGTGTGGTCTGCCGAGCTGCAAAACAATGCATCCTAGACACCGGTGGGGGGACTGGAAGGGAGTGAAAGAAGAAAGGGGGACCAAACGAGGCGACAAGCAATGTATACTACCAGCTCAGTGCCTCTCCCCCTTAGGAGGAGGCACCAACCTGTGCTGACTCGCCGGATATCGGCAACGGTGTACGGGAAACAATTGGCCCAGGCTCCAAAAAAAAAAAAGCACAGAAACAACCGGATGTAGCCTGGCAGGGATGTCAATAAATAATGATTTTCGTTCGTACCTGCCAGAGGCGCGTTCCCGGCGACGAAACCGACGCAAATCCCGTGAGAACTCCAAATGCTGTGCAAAACGTGCGGAATTAGTTCGATGCTTGCTTGCATTCTGTGGTAGATGTTGGTAGAGCGCTGGCTGAGCGCTGGCCCAACCATCACTACCTTGGCAAAGCTAACCTGTCGGCAAGAGTGTTAGTGCGGCGAATGTCCCCCGAGAGTGGGGGACCTATTTATAACAAGAGTGTCGCAAAGTGCATCCGCTCAAATGAAGTCGTTCCGCGTGGACCCTGAGAGGAAAGATTTAACATTCGTGAGCTTCCTAAAAAAAAAAAACGGCAGAACTTCCATGGTTTCCCATGCCCCACTCTGGCAGGGCAGCTCGTAAAACGTACTATAAAACGAGGGCGGGAATGGATTGGATGGGCAATAAAAGACAATGTGGTGGAAAAAGAGTTTTTGGCGCAGATTTTGCACGCGTCTTGCCATCACAGCTCCCAGCTGGCGTGATTTACCGGTGTGATTCCCAAGGAACTGGGTCGTCGGTGAGTTTTTTTGTTTGTTTGCCCGTATTAGATCTTGGTGCTAGCACTACGACTACGACTGCATCTGGAATGGTTTCGTGGTCGTAAAGTTTGCCAAGCGCTCGTAAATGCCGGCGATATTGATTTTGCAGTAACTGCCGACCAGCGCCAGGAGTTTGAGGATGACTTCCAAAACGGTGCGAGGACTTCAGCACGCGGCCCGGGGGAGTTGCTCGTGGAGTTGATGGAGCCGACGGGCAACTCCGATCACGACTTGGTTATTGGGAAAGTTTGCGCTTCGCACGCGCCTTTACCTTTAGCCCATGGCGGCAAAGGGAGGTCTGCTGCAGATGTGCTGGAGTGCTGAGTATGGCGAAGAGGAATCCTGTTTTCTACCTGCTGCAGAGAAGGAAGTTTTGCTACGAAACTTGAGCGCAGAAACAAACAAAAAAACGAGATCAAGTTTACCCAGCGGCATCAGGAGCACGTTGCCGCACATGAAGCTGAAATTAAGTTGCCGAAAGCCACGGAACCTGTAGCATCGCTACATGCCTCCCTCCCGGTTAGGTACATGCGAGCAGTACCAGTACATGTTGGTTGGCAAGATGTAGTCAGTTCTATTTGATCGTTTTCGATTTGTTTGGACACACTTGTAAAATGTCAACATCAAATTCTTGGCCACGTCGCAGATTCGAATGTCTGAATGTTGCCCCCGTCGCCTTGGAGCACTCAGCAGAGTCAGATGATACTTACGAGCTATTTTTATGAACATTAACTGCCTACATCTACATTTGGCGAGGGTAAAGACTTTGGCACGTCCACCGGGCTAGTCCAGAGGTAGAAAGCCGGCCGGAAATTGCCGTGCCTGTGAACCCGCGGTGAACTCGTGGCACGTACAAGACTCTCTTTGCGAAGTAAATAATATCCAGCATAGATAAGATACATCACACAACACATCACACACGCACTGGCAAGCTCACGTACCGGGAAAACCCAAACATCCAAACAGCTAAATTGTGTCTCCTGGCGCACAGGCGCTTCCTGCCCCGAACAGATACGTCGTTGGCATGGTCCTTGGTTTGTTTATTTCGGTGCGAGGGAGCGGAGGAGGGCCGTAGGGGAGCGCTGTGTTTGCACGGGAAAAGCCAAAAGCCGGGAAAGCCGTCGGACGCTGGCGCAAGTGTAAACACACTGCCAGGCGGCGGTGTTACGGCGGTGGCTCAGTAAAATCATATTAATTCTACCAGAACATTACGGTCGTTGAGTGCCTCACGTGGGTCGGAAGTTTTACACTCGACTCCACTCGGTCCCAAGTACCCAAAGGAGATGGAAGGGGATGGCGGAACTTTGTGCCTGAAAGACTCCCCCCCCCACCCCCATCCAGACTACCTGCGCTGTTGCTACTACATTCTGTTTTGATTACTACTTTTCCCATGGCCCCATGGCCACTCGAGTGAGTTTTGAGTTTTAAAGGCACTGCCAGCCACATACAGCAGCAGCAGCAGTAGTTTGCGAGCGGAAAGTTTGCTTCCCTCGTGCTCCGCACATCGAGTGCTGGCTTTCTTGCTGATGATCTGCTACGGTTGTGAAGTACTTTTATGCTGTGTTGTGTGTTATTAGATTGTTCCTTACGGTTCCTTACGGCCGTGCAGGCCATCGCCGGTGCAGCAACGGAAGGAGTGCCAGCACTCCGGCAACACGAGTGGGGTTTTGTGCAGTCTTCGCATACGATGCATGTTCCCTCACTTCGTGCGGTGGCACATGGATGGATTAAAGGGAGATATTGTTCATTCTGCCGTCCGGAGCGCTGCTGAATATTTCAGGCGTAATTAATTCTGCTCTCACCCCGGAGTCTCGTGGGATCCTCTGACATGCCTGAATGCATAACAATTTCTACCCAGGTGGACGGGGTCACGATGCATAATAACAGCTAAATTGATGGACAACCATGTTTGCAAACATGTCCGTGTGCGTATCTTTCCCCTCCTTTGCCCCAAGAAGCGTGGGCAGCACGCTCGGCTACACAAATCGTTAAGTCGTTGGGTTCTCCAAATCAATCCGTTATCATCCTCACAACCAGACAGACTGAGACCAACATGTGTGTGTGTGTTTATGCTGATAATATTGATGCAGCTCAGTGCTTCTCTTAAGAAAAAGCCACAGGAAATGGAGCAGCCTGTGGGATGGAGGGATTTGTAATTTAAATCGACTAAACTAAACCACCTTTGCCGTACGTTGTTGTCGTTGTCTCACCCCAAAAACTTCCACCTTTCTACTTCTACAGCTCACCGTCGCCGCCTGCTTGGCGGGTGTGATCCTCGCGCAGGACTACCAGGAGTTCCGGCAGGCCCCACTCCGCATCGGCACCAAGGCGGAGGAGCCGAAACCAACGCCGGTACCGATATTGAAGCAGATCAACAGGTAAGCGAAGGAAGCGCCTTTAGGAACGGATGCCGACAGGGAGAGTTCTCCGCTTACTAACCTTTCCGCAGGTGTGTGTGTGAGGCCGCAGTAGCTAGGCTGTAGTTCCAACTGTCTGCAGGAATAGCAGCATGCAAAGCTCTGCGAGCTGTGCGAGCTAGATTTTTGAACTCCCTTTTGTCGCTCAGTCGCACTCACACATGCACACACACTCTCGCCAGCCGAGTCATCGTGCTAACAACACCCACAAACACTTGCTTGCACTGTGCGGGAACTGCTTTCAACTGCACACGCGTTCAGAATTTTGGGCAACCTCTGTATTGTATTCTTGTGTTTCTCTGTCTCTTTCTCTCTCTCTCTTTCTCTCTCTTTTTTCTCCCTGTATTGCGGCTGCGGATGCGGATATCGAAACGGCCCCGATCTGCTTAACTTACTTGCCACACTCACTGTTGTGACCTTTTTGGAAAATTGAAACACACTAAAACAAACAATACGCACACAAATCCACTGCTTCCCAACAATTGTTTGCACCATTATTCGCACTGGCACTAATTTCCTGCCCTTCTCCGTGTTCCCGGTTGTTGTTTGGTCGGTTGACGATTTGCTCCGCCTGTCATCTCCATGTGATCGTTCATATTCTGACATTCGTTGCACTGCTTGCGTGACATTTCCCTTTTCCCTCGGTGCACACAACAAAAAAAAAACAAACAAACCCCAAAATCGTAATGACAGCGACAGAAGCGGTTACTATCGGAAGCGCTGCTTTGCCGCAGTGCGAAACCTCTGCAAGCTGCGCTCGGGCGACAAAACGCACTCGAAGTTTAACCCGACCGGGGCGGGCCGGCCATCGGAACTGGCGGCGGTCGGCAATGGTATTGCCGAGGCGCAGCAGCGCCCGAGCGGCATCGGTTATGGCCGGCCGGCACCAAAAGCGTACCCCAGACCGTACCGAGCGCCCTAGAGCAGGTGGTACGCGCCGGTTTTTGCTCTTCCTCCCCGAAATGCAGAAACGCGTGCAAGTGCCATAGACATAAGGGCGAGCGTAGGCTGAACGGGGCGATGTTTGGTGCAAAACGGCCCAGTGGCCTGTCTGGCTATAGGAGGATGTCTGGGAGGAGGATTCTTTTTAAATACTAGAGGATAGAAATAACGCTTCTGTGCTAGTGACCCCTTTACTTCAATTTTTTGTTACTTATTTGTTTATTGTTAATTTTATTCCGTGCCATCCTTTGTCATCACCATAGGACATGTTTGTGCAGATTAGCGCGCACACACATGCATCACAGCGAGAAGCTGCTTTTACATAGTTTGTTTCAATTCAGGCTAGGGGGTCTTCCATACATTACGTAACGACTCTTTGTTCTCACAAACATTTGCTGTACCTTTAACAAATAAAAATAAGATATAAATGAACACATTGTCAAGCATTCTCTTCTTTTCTGTGCTTTGAATTACCGAGCTGTTAGCACAATGCATGGTTAGGCCCTCAGCCGCAGTCTCTCGCAGTCAGCATAGTAACCAATCAAGTAATAAATTCGTCAACTTGAAGGATTTTATTCCCTTGGCACACTGTGCTTCCCAAAGCATGGAATGCATACAAGCATGCCTTAATTTTGGGATGACAAAATAGGCCATGACGTCATAATTCAAGAATTCAGAAATCAGAACCACTTAGAACCATTTTTTAATGTGTTTTTTTTGTAATACTTTTTAATCGATTTTCTAGCTTTTTTATTCATTTGTTAGAACTCTAGATAGTCTTGAAAAGAGTAGACAGAAATGCAAATGACACTAAAGGAATATTCCTGGCAAAAACACTGCTAGTAATGGAAATATTTTTTGACGTTTCCTTCAAGTTCAGCGGTTGTGCTGGTGGCAGTATCATTACGGCATTTTAAAGCATTTTTGTCGTGGATTTTCTAACAGTGCCACACTTTAAACAGCCTCCAATCAGCTCGATAACCAGGAAACTTCGCTAGCTCATCGCTTTAACGGCTGCAGCGTGTTGAAGCTCACACTTTAAAACTGTGCCCACAAAAGACCGCAAAAGACAGGTGACAAGCAATGGAAAACCTCTTGCCAACCACCACTGAAAGGTAGTCATAAATGGGAAGTGCATAAATCCTCCCTCCCCCCCCCCCGTACCAGCCAGGTAGCAAACAGGATTACTGGTTTAAATGTGTGCGACAACTACACAGTGGGCGTAGTGTTACATCGCCTTTAATTCGTGTAATGGAATTGGTTTCGGTCTCTCCCCATTCCCGGTTAGGCTAGGATTTGAGAAACCGATCTCCCAAAAGGCAGTGTTCCCCCTCCCCCCCCGTAACTTCCCTACCCATCGACCACGAGCTGTGTGTGTGTGTCGGGGTTTTGGGAAAGAGCACATTTGTTCAGCAGCGTACTTAAGAAAATAAACTCTGATTAAAAGAATGTTAGCAGCACATTCCGGCAGAAACGACAGTAGCCGCACACTACTCAGTGGAACGCTTTCGGCAGCAACCGTACCGTACGATTTAATCCCCAAAGCTCGATCGTGGTGTGAGGGGTGGACGGCTGTGGTGTGTTGCCTGGCCTTCCTTGCCTGCCACGCGTACGAGCTGAGCTCCGGTTCGATAGCGCACTTCTAATAGGGGCAACTTTGGGGCGATGCCCATCGATGGCTCTCTGTTTTTTTCTGCTCGTTGTTGCTACCCGAGTCGGGGATAGATCAGCGCTAGCCAGCTTTCCACTGGCGAATAAATCAGTCAGTCTTCACACACACACACACAGCCCGCCCGACTCCGTTTCGGAGTCCATGTTTCCGGGGCCATCAGCCACCAATGTGTTGGCTGTATCGACGAGCGAGCCGGTCCTCGCTCCATACCGGCCCAGGCGCAACTTCATCATCTTTTCCCTTTCCGAGCACACCGGCCCGGCCAGCATCGGCCAGATATGATACGGGCTGGGGTCGAGCGAAACAGAAGCTCAGAGAGCTTAAGAGGCTCACCCGGGGCCGTTTCGCCTGTGCTTGTGGAAGCGTGGAATATGGGTTCGTCGCCTACGACACTCTCCGCTTGCTTTTCGCGCTGCTGGAACCTTCTCGGTATTATATATTTGCTTTTGGGGTGGAGGGAAAAGTGTGTGTGTGTGTGTTTGAGCAGCAGTTGATTTATGTTGGGCACCTCGACACACACACACACTAAACCCCCCGCTCCCCTCGAAAAAAAAACCCCAAAAAGGTTTTCAGCCCCAAAAGAAAGTGCTCGCCTTAGACCTTGGCCATTGTCATCGAGGCGCGGCGACGCTCGTCACTAGAGCGCTCGGACCTAAAGCGAGGATGGGTGGGCGAAAAACTAAACGGGACGGGGTAGTGAAGGTAGCGAGAAAAAAAAAATATATAGGCGAAAATATTCACAGTCATTTATCCTGATTCCATTTCCGCCTCAGCATAAATGATTCCGGTTGTTACGAAACCGGGCGAGCGCTTAGTGAGCGATGACGGGAATGAGAGACTGTGGGGGGAGTGAGGGGAGTGGAGGAGTGGGGGAAACGTTTCCCGCGCCCGCACACGAGATACTTCGACCGTTGGCTTAGTTTATTGATTGGAAAATCAATATGGCCGTCGGACGGGCTTGTGGCTGTGGCTGTGGCGTGTGTTCTACGGCAAGGTTATGCTGCGATGCTGTGAGCACATCTTTTTTCAGCATGCCCTTTCTTCCCCCAACCCCTGCCTCTTCCAATCAAATACCAAACTAGAATCTATGCACACCTACACACACACATACACAGATATACCGAAAACAGAGGCCGTTTTTGCGTGGGAAGCAAAGCCCAAGATGAATCTAGTGCGATGTGTGTATTTGTCTGTGTGTGTGTGTGTGTGTGTGAGTGTGTGTGAGGGATTCTTTCTGCTCGAGGCGTTGCTTGTCTATGTGTGTGTGTGTGTGTGGTTGTCTGTGTGGGCACGGAAGCTTGCCAGGAAATTTGTTTGTGTTCCCTTCTTTTGTGGTTGATTGTTCAAAGTATTTGCCAACCGTCAGCCTCCGGCCCTCCCTATCCTGCTCCTTCCCCACCCCCCTACCTTGCCTCCACCAAATCATCACCTGGCAGAGAGGGCCAGCAGTTCTGTGTCGAGCGATGGGCAATCTAAATCCTTCGCAACGGACCGCGAGAGAAAAATCCATGACGATGATGGTGATGATGTCCATCAAGTGGCTGCGAAGTGACTGCAGCCCCAGGTACACCCGGGGCAGGATGCAAACAGGCCAACGAGGAGAGGGAAGGGTCGAATCATGCGGGGAGGGGGGGGGAGGTTTATTTTTATCACCCTGCTTACGAGCGCACTCCGATTCTATCGCTCGCTTCCTTTATCTCTGGCGGGGAATAGCATTAAAGTTCATCAAACGTGACCAGTGTGTCTCGCTGTGACGCTGTTCCCGTGTAAGTAAAACCATCGATCAACGGCTGTGTGTGTGTGTGTGTGTGTGTGTGTGTGTGTGTGTGTGTGAGGCCGAAGCGAGTCATCATCCCCTTTATTCCGGTCACTCCAGTCCGAACGGCGCACACAGCGGCGCACGTAGTTACCGCAGGCACTCTGTATAGGGTCGAATCCGGCTCGAAGGACCAAAAAATGCTTCTGTTGTTTTGTTGTTGTTATTTTGCTTTCCCAGCCGTAGTGTTGTTGCTTTGTAGGATGCGTTTGTTTGCGTTTGCGTTCTGTACCACTCTAAGCCACATTTTCTGTTCTCTCTCTCTCTCTCTCTCTCTCTATCTCTCTCTCTTTATCTCTCTATATCTGTCTATCTCCCTCTCTCTCTCTCTTTCTATCCCTTTGAACCGTACCTTTACCCGTGTTATTTGTTTCATCTCCGTCCTTCTGCTCACTACCCCTCTAAACCCCAAAACACCCCAAGACACAACGAGGACGGTTCGTACACGTACGGTTACGAGGGTGCGGACGGGTCGTTCAAGATCGAGACGAAGCTGGCGACCGGCGAGGTGAAGGGCAAGTACGGGTACGTCGACGAAACCGGCAAGGTGAAGGTGGTCGAGTACGGCGCGAACAAGTACGGCTTCCAGCCGTCCGGCGAGGGCATCACCGTGCCGCCGCCGACGCTCGTCGACGAAACGACCGGCAAGGACGATCTGCTCGAGGACGACGATGGCAACGTGCCGGTAGCGCCGCGCCTGCAGGTATGTAGAACACGCCGCTACGACCAAAGGGACCGAACAGGGGGGAACGAAAAGAGTGACTTCACTCCGAAAAGTGAATCATTTGAAATGGATTAGCAGTATGTACATTGAGTGAAGTAGTTAGAAGATGAATCATGTTATGAAAAGTAGAACAAATCATTCTAAATACATTCGATTTTGATGACTCTGTTGACAGCTGTTGCACACGTTTCATTAGATTTACAAGAAAGGAAAATAGCAGTCGAATCAACAGATAATCTTCTGAAACTGATTAAACTCGTTTTAAAATGAATCGGTTCGATAAGTTGAGTTGTTGATTGTTTTAAAACAATTCAATAATTCTCAATATTTGATTTAATTTACAAATTTCGGCTTAATAGCTATGAAACCTTGTTATCTAAACAAGGTTAATGGGTTAACTCAGTCAATTTGTTCAAATTGATAACCTATCAGGTCATAAAAAGCTCATTAGCAATGTAATCGTGCAACTGAATATGTCCAACTGATTCAACTCCATAAATTGACTATTAAATAATTGTTTCAAATGACTCATTTTCAGTAAGGACGAGGTTGAAAAAATCACTTTTCGATTTTTTGGTGAATCGTTCAATCAAGAATCAAGAATCAAGAATCAAGAATCAAGAATCAAGAATCAAGAATCAAGAATCAAGAATCAAGAATCAAGAATCAAGAATCAAGAATCAAGAATCAAGAATCAAGAATCAAGAATCAAGAAT
>SIXB01001873.1:0-34526 GCA_007018985.1 Anopheles bwambae | reverse complement strand
CTATTTCCGATAACTATTGAAAAAAATGTGTGAATTCAAGTGAAGTTGTTGTTTCACCTATCTATTCATACAAAACATATTCAAAATCTTTGGAGGTCGTGGTGTAAATTTTCTCCAAAAGAAAAGAAAAGCACACGTAATCTTGCCCTGCTCCTCTCCGCGCACGCACTATTACACAACCACTCAACCACGGGGGGAAGAAGTGTGGACGGGTCTGTCATAACTCAATGGAGCACCCAGAAAATCTACGACCAACGTCGCGCGTATGGTTGAGGACGTGGAAAGACACGCACGCACGCAGCCCAGTCGAATAACAAAACGTGTTAGCTACGCGCACCTCTCCACTCCAGGGCCGCGAGATGACACACACACGCAAAGACGCAGAGTGTTTCGCACAAGCTGCACACCATCTCACATCATTCGCCCTTCGCGGGGTGTGTGCTCCCGGACGTACTTCACGCAGAGACGCACAGACTCGCGTCGCATGATCTTGCCCTCTTTCTCTCGGGCAAGCAAAGATCGCGTGATCGTGGCGATGAGACAACGATGAGACAAAACCTTCTCCGAAGTGACCCGGAATGGAGAGTGTGTCTCTCGGAAGGATGAAGATAATGCTTCGTTTGTGTGTTGGGTTGGCGTTCAATGGTGGTTCAATTTTTTATTTCGCTCTTCCTGCGTTTAGACCCACATGGGGGTTGGGGAGTGGTTCCGCACTCGTAACGTGGTAGTGACGGTCACCTCGTCCCCCCACAACAGCATAATAGAGAGAGGCATGGGAGCATCATCATCTTTGCCGTGGTGTGATTTCGCTTTCAATAATACACGCGCGGCGCGATGCGGCTGGCTCGTAGCTTAGCGCCCGCCAATAATGGGCCGCGCGATGATATGAAGATGATGATGATGATGATGAAAGAGAAGAAGGAAAGTTGTGTAATTGGCGGAAAAGGCACTTGCCACCACACTGGGTGGAAAGGGAACTCGATTCGTGTGGGGGTGTGTTGGTAATGCTGCTGGCTGGTACTACTTACACTTCCACCTTCTTTCTTCTTTCTCTGTAGTTCCGAATTGGTATTAGATCACGCGGCCGTGTGTATCTGCGTGTGTGTGTTTCACGGGTTGCGGGGAAATGGGGAGTTTTCATCGTTTCGCACACACTCTTAGCTGATTTGCTGCTGAAGTGGGTAAACGTTTATGGCAGTAAGACTGTTCAATAATACATCCAGTACTACTACCAACACAACAGACAGAGCAGCGCGCCACAAGGCGGAACTTAAACGCCCCACAACCTTTTTTTTGGTGTTGTGTTATTAACATGCTGCATAATCATCAGCGTGAAATGTGGGGGGGTGATGCTTTTTTCGTCTGTCATGGTGTGATGGTAAAATGAAGGCATAAAAATAAAAAAAAAACTGAGAGAGAAAATAGGTACGGTGGGTTGGACTTGTTGCATACATTTGAAGGGAGCGCGCGCCCTTCGACGTTCTGGGGGTAACTTCAACGCAGTCATCGAACAGGAACCTCTCGATTTTATATTACGTGGGCAGTCAATAAGCGTGCAAAGCTAAAAAGAAGCATTTGCATGCGCGCATTAACCATTAATCAAATGAATAAGTGCAATTCATCAGTTTGCTTTCAACGTTGCCTAGGATTTAGGTCATATGTTGAAACATACATTTCAATCACACACTGTGTGTATCTGGATTATTGGTAGTTCAAAATGCAATTCGAGCAGTTTCATTTGCTGTACATGCAGTCCCTGCGCTCTGTCTCATGATATTTGTTCGTTTTTCATAAGGAAAATATGGTTATCTGCAAAAAATCAACTGCTCGAAAACTACTCGAAAACTCGAAACTGCTCGAATAGCCTGAAGAGGGCGAATTTCATGTTTATTTAACTGCGACATCATGAAACGATGCATTTGCATGATATCTTACAACCCCGCTGTTTATGAACCACCAATTCAGAAGATGTTCTGTGGTAATTTTCAAAATTATGGTCCAGTAAAACCCAAGCTATGGTGTATTGCTCTTCAGAAGTGAAACTCTTGGGTCAGTAAACATATAAGTGTAACCGACCCTAAACGTAGCAGCAGGTTGAAGAGCAATTAGCAATACGCGCGCGTTTCATCCCGCTCGAGGGCTGTTATTACCACAAAAAGAAGCGTTACACATCGGCAGACGACGAACCACCAACAAACACAACAAACTGTGCTTTATGATGGTGTTGTTGGTGGTGGTTAGCAACTCTTGCGTTCTCTCTGCGCTACACACTACACTCTTCCTTTCAGTTTCTTTATGGGCACAGCTCTATAACTCTTTATATCACCCCCTTCATTCGACGACATGCTTCGTTTCGTGCTGGAGTCGGACACACAAGCACGCGCACGCAACAAAACCCCCCCACACACACACAACACATAAATTGTTGTCCATAAAATTAGAGAATTCTACAATTCTTCGAGCATGGGGTGGGTGGTTGTTGCCCGTACCCTCCCCACCGTTCGGACACAGGTCCATAAACAGTCACCCGGCCAGTAGTGTGTGAGATCGTTTCGAAACAAAGTTGGGTTGTGTGTTGAAAACTGGGTAGCATCTTTAGCAACAACAGCAACGAAAAAAGGCAGACAGGAAACTAGATGGGGAGGGTAGCCTTAGTAGACACTTTAATTGGGTGCTTTAAGTCACTCAACTAAATCCCCCCCTGTCTCTCTTGCGTATATATGTGTGACGCAAAACACAAACCCCAAAACAGGGGGAAAGGATGATAAAAACGCGCAAAACAAAAACTGTTTAAAAGCGCACTGCTGCTTACTACTTTTATGCTATTTATGCAAAAGCGGGAACAACATACACACAACAAACATTCATGGCGGCTTGCGCAGAGAGCGCCGGAATGATAACAAAACAACGTGCGTTTGCGCGAGCGCACGCGTGCATGCGGAAAAAGTGGTTAAAATATTACCAGCCCAACCCCCTCTGCCTCATGCTGGAAGATCATGTGGAAAAAAGCGCACTTATCGTGCGCCGTACATTAACGCAAGAATTAAAACCAGGCAGTCTTTCGTCGCTGGTAAAGAAATGGTATGAGGGGGGAAAATAACTCATTCAAACGAAGGAAGGAGTATGTTGGAAAGGGTGTGTATGTGCCTGAAGGCAAAACAAAAACAAAAGAGAAAGGAGAACATCTAAAAAAACGCGAAACTGCCAACAATTAATTTATGCAATTATTCTAGCAGCGGTGTTCGGCTTCTTTGGGACGCTCTTCTCCTTCCCTTTCATCTGCTGAGTGTTCTAGACACACAATAGTTTACCTCGGAAAGAGGCTACCCAAGCAAGAGAACCTCGAAGAAGGTATTGAAATTAACAATAATTTATATGAAGAAGACACAAAGCAAAGAAATGAGAAAAACTCTTACTTTTTTCAGCACAAAACACAAAAGGAAGTCCTCCTAAGAAAGTGAGTGTGGTACAGTGGAAGTGTGGAAGTGGGGTTTGCCCAAAAATGTCCGACGTAACACACACCATCACCCACCACCATCATGAACCATTGCAATTTGTTCACTTTGAAAGGAATGCCGAAACATCCATTGCCAAAATCCAACGAAAAAATCCGATTGGAAATCCCCTCGTAGCAAACAAAACCATCCCCAATACCGAATAGGAGACAACGGGGACAGGTGGTTGTGGATCCAGGAAGTCTCGAACATACCACCCCACCTCAAAACGAAGACGCAACAGGGCAGCAGCAAAAGGAAGAAAGATTAAATTCCCACTCTTTCGCTTCCTCTCTTTCTGTTTTTCCAAGCGATTAGATAATCCGTGCCCCGCTTCCGACCGAAGGCGCCGGAGAAAAGGCCTCATAATAACGATGATGATGATGATAATGATGAAGATGAGCGGGAGTTGTGCAACACCTCTCGGTGCTTCTTCTTTCTCTCCTCTTTGTTGTAGCACAATTTTCCTTTCGTTTGGAAATGTGTGGCGGGAAAAACTATTCGCCAAATGGGTGGGCACGCGAGAAAGCACTGCGCGCTTGCTTTCTTCTCTTCCGGTGGTGGCCCACAACACAGACAGACAGACACCACCCATTTAACCCACATTTTTTCCACTAGCCCCACACACACACACATGGCATTTCTACTCTGTTGCGCATACTTTGACGTAACCAAACAACAACCACTTGTTGGGTGTGTGTGGAGAGATTGAGAGAGGAAGAAGCCTTCGTAATTTCCCACATGAAAAGACGTAACAGAAAAGACGTTTATTACAAAAGGGGACCCTCAAGAGCCGGCACACCTTATCACGACAGACACACAGGAGACACACGACAGCATGGATATCATGTTGTTACGCCCAATTTTTAGTTAAAACGAGCCCTTTTTCCTCTCCCTTTGAATGTTCTGAGCGGGAAAAAACATCCAGGGGAAACCCGTCAAACACACCCTACCCTCGTTTTGGGTTGGGAAAATGCAACCGACCAAAAACAAAACAAAAAATCAATCGTCACAAGGGAAAAATAACTGCACTTAAAGGCAACAGAGCGTTGTTATTGTATTGTGACTTGCTTTTAGGCAAGACCGCCCTACCAGCATAACAGCATAATTCCACCCATCAGGCCTAAATATGGGGTCCCCCTCTCCTATCACCCCCTCACAAGCTATGGTAAAAAGCCAAATTCTAGGAGCCCGCATGAAAATGCGCTTTGTTTTTCCTTCCCATGCATTTTGCTACATTTTATGGACCCACATGAGAACCATGTGGGGAAGAAGGGGTGGTCGGGAGAAAGGAACATTATCGGAACCGAAAAGCCATCGAAGCACCCGGTAGAAAGAGAAAGAGAGGGAAGAAAAGCGTCCCCGATGACCGTGACGACCTTGTGTGTGTGTGTGTGTATTACACGCGTTTGTTGTTCTATACAACTTTTTTTAGAGCCAAATATAGAACGAAAACGACGGAGGGAGAGAAAGGGAGCTGCATCGGAGTGCAATTCTGCATGCCCTTGACTTCCCTTCCCCTTCGTGAAAAACGTCCAGAATTATTTGCAGAAAATAAAGCGAACAGGGTGTGCTGAGTAGTCACCGATGCATGAAGCAGCCAGCAAGGGGAACTTGGTGGAGAGATGCTTGTTGTGCGCCAGGGAGGCCCTCCGCTCTCCACGGCGCATGTTTTTACCAAACACAACTTTGCGCAGCCTTTGTGAGGAGTGAGAGGTGGTGAGTGAATTATTTAAAATTTCATTACTCATCGGTCAAAAAAGACACACGAACAAAAAAGAGACACCGTTCTTTGGGTCGGTCCGTGGCGTGCGATGATTCACCTGCCCAACAGAAACATCAACCCTTGATCCCCCTCCTCTCTTTGCTTTGCTGCTGCTCCCCGTGAATGAAAGCATTAAATTAACGCATTTTTATAAGCACACACACGCACACTAAAAACGGCGCAAAAATGAAGCGCAAAGTTGCGCGATTAAGAATGCGCCACGGAACTTCCGCAAAGCGCAACAACACGCGACGACGCGCACAACCCCCCTCTTGTGTGAAAAGTAAAGCAAACTTTATCGAGCAGAAGAAGAAGTGTTGTTGGCTACACTGTTCAGAAGGAGGAAGAGGTGTTGAACGAAAAAAAAATCTAATCAATGCTAATGAAGAGCGCGAAATCGCGGAACCAAACAACACACAACAAACTCACCAACACACTTCGTTCTTTATCGACTGCCTTATGACGTTCGATCGCGCAGCACAGTGTTCTTGCGAGTTCTTGTGTGTCATAATACAGGACACAAATACACGAACACACACACACCGGGACAGACATTTTGATTGAATTAAAGACACATCGCAAACACGCAGCTAGAAAAAGGGCAACGAGACGACGACGACGTGGCGCCAAAAGCAATAGGCGGTTTTCAGCAATAGTACACACAAGAGTCCCCCCGAAAAACTGACCAGGCACAGGGGAACTGGTGTGGTTCATAGCGAAGAAAAATGATTTGTGGTGATTTTAAATCAAGAGCAATTAAAATACAGCGAGAGAAAGAGAATGACCTGTTCCTCATCCTCCCTCTTTCCAGATGGTTGATGCCCCCTGTGCACTGTTGTTGTGTGTATTTGTTTATGGAGACGCACAACAAAAAGGCAAGGCCCTACTACCAATCTTACCCCTCGCTATATTGCATCCTCTTTCTTGCTGCTGGCGGGTTTCTCTTCTACTACACTCTGACTCAATTGGTTGTATTCAATTTCTTCTCATTGAAGCCAATTTGTGTGACATACAGGGGAGCCGAGCAGCAGCTACACAACTGAGAACGCGTACATTGGAGCGTCCAACGAAGCACAAAATATGTGGCATCTTCTTTAGATCTGCCCCTGTGTGTGTGAGTGTCAGTTGGCAATGTTTTGGGAACTTCTATCAGAACAGACTCAACACTGGCCATGTCGAAAGAGAGATGTTCCACTAACTTCTACGAAGATGTCCACTGTGGTCCAAGGGAACCGTCCCAATTTCCCAACAGCTTACGCATTGGAGAGTTTGGAGATGTCTACACGACACACCGCGAGTTTGATTCCACCCTCAGATATGGTTTTCAGGGGGGGCATTCTAACCCCAAAACACTATCAAGAATTTAGTGTCATAACTCGGCGTAATGTCTGGCTCGATGTAAACATATCAAGTAACACAATCGAATTTAGAGGAAGGGGGATTGAATAATGGTGGTTTTGAAATGTTCACCAAGGGGGGCTCTTGGTTGGTGATGGTACACCTTGGAATTTGTGGTCAGAACCTGCCGCTAGAACAGAAATGGAAGGAACATCTCCCAATTGATATTCTGAAGGTTGAAGAATGAAAGATTTCACAGGATCTTTGCTTAGAAATTTATATCATTGCCTCAATATCAACTCAATGGCTATTGACAAGATGTAGGATCTAAGATCAACATAGAACAATCAATTCTATACCACACATTGTAATATATCTCTCATTTTAAGATACTATTAGGATTTTAAGAAGATAGAAGATTCTCCAATAGTTCGTTAACTTAAGCCTTACCCAGAATTCCAGTAGATCCCATCAAAGATCTTCAATTTTTGAAAGCTTAGTCCTTAGATGCGTATCAATTAATACTTCCAACCTGCAGCAGAATGATCGCTTTATGAACTTCAGAGTTTTGCATTTAAAAAAGCTTGCAAACTTTATGTGGATTTTCAGGTCGAGGGGTTTGTTTCTTCCCAAACAATTGATTCTCTAAGAGAGCTCTGTGACCCTTCGTTCCGCATGAGTGTGCGGATTGGGTTTGGTTGGCAGGCAATCAGCCACCACAAAAAGACCTTCCTCCTCCTGTCTCAAGCCAACCACTACACCAAGCGCATTTTACACACTTCAATGCAAAGGAGGAAAAGATCAGGTAGCAGAGCCCTCAACCGTTTGTACATGGGAGAGATGCCAGTGCACCCGCGGATTCCTTATTCCCATTCAACCAAGCCGAAGGGAGGGAAGAAAACAGATGATGATGGTGGTAGGTGGTAGTAGTCGAAGAGGTCTCTCTAGTGGCACAGACTCCCCCCAGCTCTCGGGGTGGTAGTGAAAGTTATGACTTATTTGCTGCCTATTGCTGCTGCTGCTTATTGTGTGGGGAGAAGTTGGGGGAACTCCAAATCGATCCGAACACTGGGTATGGGTCTGGGTCTGGGGAGGTGCTGTCTGCACAAGCTTCCGGTCCAACTCGGGGCCTTTTAAAAATATGGCAAAAATAACCCACAGAAGAAAAAAAAACCGCAAAACCGTCAAGCACATAACGTAAAACTATAAACCTTATGCAAATGACAGTTTCACTCTCACTCTCTCGGTATCGACTCCCTGGGCCAAATTGGGAGGTTTGATCGATCAAGGGGAACATTGTGGGGGGAGGGGGGGGAAGGTGTTGTGTGCAGGGGTCGTCCTCTTTGCGTCCTCTCGGACAAGGGAGCTTCACGAAATCGAATCAAAATGGGTTGGTTTCGCACACGAAAAGGGTGTTTCGCACTGTAAGAGAAACTTTTCCATGTTTCGAGGGGCCTGATGCTATAAAAGTCACAAGTAAAAACACGAACGATGGCGCGCTGGATGTGTTTCGATTGTTGGGCGCCATATTTCAATATTTCAAGCTTGACCCCACACTCGAGCGATAAAATGGCACCTCCTTGCTGGAGGAACGATTCTTGTGTGTGTGTGTGTGTGTGTGTGTGCGTCTGGAATTGTAATCCTCTCTTACCTTGCGTGGGTACTCTCCAAAGTCGTACAGTGACGTGCTGTGGTGCATTATCGCAGTAGACATGGTGGTTGCTTGCTAAAACACGTTTTGCCGCGGATGGATCTCCTCTGCCGATGCTGCCAATTTCACACAAACGCACACACGGATATGTATCACACAGGAGCGCGCGCAGGAACAGGATATTAGCGATTGCGCACACACTCGTATCGAAACGAAGCACACACTACTCTCGTAGAGGCGAACAACGATCGAGATAACACACTCACGACGGTCGCGCGATATGCAAAAGAGGTGAAAGGACTCTCTTTCTCCTTTATCCTTTCGAGCGTGCACTCTCACACAAATGAAGCTGCTATTTTTTCACTTAGCCGCGATGCATAAAAAAACACTCGTCACTCAATTAAAAATTGCTCCAAAAATATAAAAATCGCACCACACTTCAAATCGCGAATTGCTCACAAACACACACTATTTACGGCGACAAAAAAATTGGCAATATGGCGCAGGCAGAGAGGCTCGTGGTGTGTTTAAACTCGACTTTCTTTCGCACGCTTTTGCTTTTACTAGTAAAAATGCACTATTTTCAAGGCGCATCAAATAATGATTTTCACACTCGGATAACACACTTTTCGTCGTCAGCGTCGTCGTGAACACGTTTCTTTCGTAGTGGACGAATATTTCACGAATATTACTTTTTTTTTACTGAAATGGCAGTTCTCGAAACCGGGGGCTCGTACCAGTGTGCGGAGCTTTTTTTCTCGTTTTCTCTCTCTTAGTAGGCGCTGTGCGCAAAAAAAGGATCTTTACGAAATGCGTGTGTGCTAAGGGGGGCTCTTTCAGGAAAATGGATTCCTTCGTGCACTAAACACACACACACACCGCACCGCACTTAGAACAAACAATTCACTTTTCCTACTTAGGCGGATGACGCTCGCGCGCAAACACACTTACGACGAAAGAGACAGTTTTTTTCTGTTTGAGTGTGAGGGAGAGTGATTTGCTGGTGTGGGGTGCGCTAAAAAGGATGAGAAAAAATTAAAGAAAAATATTAAAAAATAGGAAAAAATCTATGGTTATTTATAAAAGTAAAGTAATGTAATATTGTTGAGTGAAGTAATTTACACCAATAAAAAATTCTCAAAATTCAACTTACATATTCTAGCTGTATGGTTGATTCCACCAACTTCGCAAAGAATTGCACACACACGCACAACACTTGGTGATATTTCCACGCGACGAATCGAAAACCAGAATTCGCGGAAGTTGTCGGCCGCGCGCGCGCGCGTAATTATCACAACGAATCGAAACAACACAAACTCGCGGAAGAAAACGGCAAAAAACTGCTGTGGCTGTGCTGTTCACGGAAAGTTCGCTTGCCTGTTGTGTGCGTAGCAACACTCTGCTGGCGTGGCTTTATACTCGAACCGTACTTTTTCGGTGTCACCTTTACTGTACTGTAAAATACACTTCTTGCGCGAATCGCTTTCAGAGGCTAAGAACTTAGAACACAGGCACAGGCTGAAAGGAGATGTTGTGCGTGCTGCTGCTTTCGACTCTGGACACCGAAAACGTAACGTTTACACTGCTCTGCCTCGGGCGCGTGTGGTAGCTTCGCTCTCTTGTGTCGGTGTGTCTATATCGTTGTACTGCTGCTGTTGCTGCCGCTTGGTCCGCTACGATCTGCACTGGACGCCGCTCGTTTCAGTTCTGTGCGGTGGTGTGCTGAGCCCGATCGCACTAGCCTGCGCCGCCTGCCAGCGGATGATGGAAGAGCCAGACACGCACACCAATACTAGCGCGCGTGTTGAGCGCTCGCGCACACGCACGCACACAACGAGAGGGAAAGTGTGTGCGCGCGCGCTCGTGCAACGGGGTGACAGAGATAAGCAGTGTGTGTGTGTGAGAGAGAGAGAGAGAAAAAGAGCGAGAGTGTGGAACAGCGTACTAGTTGCGCTCTTGCGGGTGTGTGTGTGTGTGCGAAACCAGCTGTGTGGAGAACGGCGAACGGTGCGCGGTTTCAAGCCGACTTTGTGATGGATGTACTTTTGCTTGTTTTAGTGTAATTTTCTTAGAAAAATGATATAAAATCGAATAAGAGTTAATAATCAAACATTCTTGCTTACGTTTGACAAGAAAAAACAGCAATAACAATACGTTTTGTATGTATTTATACCACTTTTGTTACCCTTCCGCAACACAGTGTAGTACTCAACTCGACTCGTTAAACGCTGAGCGCTACACACACTGCGATGAAAACGAAATGAACAGTGCGAAAAAAAGGAGGAAACCAAACAAAACAAGTGTCCAACACAGGAGCGCGGGCGGCTGAAAGAGAGAACAAACCGTATCGTATGTGCAGGGCGTGCGGGAGCAGTACAGCATGCATGAGTAGGCAACTTCCCCTGCCATCAACGAGACTCGACTACGGGTGCGTGCGTGCGTGCATGCGTGTGCGTCTTTCGAGCTGCGCCGTATCGGTGTGTGTGTGTGTGTTTGCTTTGGTACCAGTTTAGCTCTTTGTTTGGATTTTGTGGAACCGTTCGAGCCTGTTTGCTGTTGCATCTCGCTCACTGTGCTCTCTTTCTCTTTCTTTCTTTCTCATCGCGAGACCATCGAAATGCGTGCGGGTTGTTTACGTGTGTGTGAGTGCGCGTGTGTGGTGCTATGTGCAGTTTTTTTGTTCACTTCTCTTTCCTTTCTTCGTCTTTCCCTTGCTGCTCCCTTCCTCACCCACTCTGCGCACACCACTTCGATGTGTGGATAATTCGGAACGAAATTGATTATGCGGACGCTTTCCGCGGATGACTAGACTAGAGCGTGTGTATTATCTAAGCGTATTACTAAACCTGCAGGGTGTGATAATTAGCATCGTCAAGGAAGTGGAAAAGAAGGCTGTTGATTGTTGAATACCAATTAGAACAAGAAGAAGAAGAAATTAATTTACCACAAAAAAAAGGACACAAGTGACTGGGAAAAATGCTAGCTCTGCAGTTTTCTGGAATCGATTACGGATAGTAGGCCCAGAATCTGTGTCCGGAATTGGAATCGGCTCCGGAATCAGAATCGGCTTTGGAATTGAAATCGGGTTTGGTTCCGGAATTGGCTCCAGAATAGACTCCGGAATCGAAATCGTTTCCGGAATCGAAAGCGGCTCCGGAATGGAAATTGACTCTGAAATCAGAATCGTCTTCGAAACGGATTCGGATTCGACATATCCATAAGAATAGGCGTTTGGGTCCAATGAAGCTACGTATTGATAACCGCCAAGAATCAAAATTTATTTGTAAACGACCCATTCTCATGGAGATGCCCGAACTGGTTTCGCTTCAGAAACTTCGTATTTCAATTCAAGAACTGATTCTCATTCCGGAGCAAATTACATTTCTGGAGTCCAACCTGATTCCGTTGCCGGAGTGAATTGCGTTTCTAAGGTCGATTCCGATTCCGGAGCCGATTCTAATTCCGGAGCTGATTCCGATCCCGGAATCGATGCCGGAGCCGACTCCCACCACTAATTGACACCCTGTCGAAACGATTTCTTCACTCCTCGGTACGTGCGTGTGTGTGTGTGTATGTGTGTACCTGTGTCCCCTCGTAATAGAAATAGGATACATTTTTTTAAATTATTACCTTTGACACCTGATAAATGGAGGCCGCACTGGCAGAAAGAGAAGCCTTGCCAACTTGCCATATTCCTTGTACACGACACTGGTAAGGTAAGCGATTTTCCTTCCGTGCTTTTGCTTGTGAGTATGTTCCCTTCGTCCCTATTACATACCTGCTAGGTCCAAGAGGGCTTTGTGAACCACCACCCCATTCCACAACGCAGTACGCAGTGCAGATTACCTCATAGGACATTTGTCGTTTTGTAGGCGTTTGGTATAGGTACTGGTCCCTTTCGGACTCTACCCTGTTATTATTGTTAATTTTTTATCACAAAAACACAAAAGCGAAAAAGCTTTAAATTAGTTTTTTTTACTCCAAAAATTCTACCTGTTTCGTTTTTGCTTCTCCCCGCAGGATCACAATGAAAACGATGGTACCTTGGAAGAAAATCATTGCCGAGGGAGCAGAATCGCAGAGGAAACCTTCCAAACCACTGGGAGTAAAAGCCCTGATGATCCTTTTGGCTCGTTTGCATAACCGTGACGCACGAGCAAAGGCGTCAGATCAGATGATCCCCGAACCGGGCTGACAAACTTCCCCCCGTAAGGTACTGGCACGGTGGATTACATAAAACGAACCGAAACACGAAAACTTTCTTATGTACGTTTTTTGTTGTTTTTAGGATGAAAAAAGAGGAAGAAAGCAACACACACACACACACACATTCTCGTGATCCGGTTGGTGATCGACTCGAAGATCGGTTATTGGCTTCCTTTTTTTGGCATTCCACCATCCATCCAGCCCTGTGTGCGCCCCCCTCCCCCCCAAACAGGACTCATGACACGCCAGGTCCATTACGGGTGAGTAGAATAGGAGGAAAGGAGAGAGGAGGAGAGCTTGGTAGAAAAAAAAAAAAACATCCCTGTAGAACCAAAGTCAATGGCGGACCATTACCATCAAGCGAGAGACGCAATGTAATCGGAACCCATCGAAAACCCGCGGCGAAGGAAGGAACGGTCCCGAAAAAACCAGAGGACCACGGAATGGGACGGCGGAACACGGGGAACGGGACAGGGGAAGCAGCACACACAAAACTCGCATTGAAACAAGTTTTCGAAAAGTGGAAAAAGGATTCTTTTCTACCCTCTCTCCCTCATCGTCCTGCGAGGCAACACCCTCACTCATCCACTCCCTGCCGACTCCCTCCGAGAACCAAGGTTTGTGGCAGGAGAGGTATAGGATTTTATGATTCTGAAATGTTCCTTTTTTTTTCTTTGGTTGTTTGTTTCGTCCACTGTTTTCTTTCGCCGTTCTTAAGGCTCTGTCCAAGTGTGTGTGTGTGTTTGCTTTCTTCCTGCAACTTGTTTCAAGCTTTGCTTGTTAGTTGGCTTTTTGGTTGGTGTGTTTGTATCGTATTTTCGGCTGTGTGCCGTGTTTCGTTTATATAATTCCTGCAGCTCTCTTTAGCCAACTACCTTCCCTGCTGGTGGATAGCTTCCACAGCTTTACGTTTACGTTTGCGCGTTCCCTGTTTTGCGTGGACGTGTCCTGTTTTGGGCTGCACAGGAGAAGAGGGGGGTGGAGTATGCATTTCGATGGGTGAAACGGAGAAGAACCCAACGAACGCTGAAGATTCTTTTCTGCGGAGCCCTGGTCTGTGCGATCTGATTCACGTAGTTTTTGTTTTTCCTTTTCCTTTACGGAAGGGGTTGTGTTATGGGGGCTCGGTGGAACTTAATCTATATGCGCAGAATTTGATGTTGTATAGAGATGAGATTGTTGTGTTCAGGGTTTTTTTTTTGCTTTGTTTTGAAAAGTACAGGGCCACAGCCCTTATACCTTCTTCCCCAAAAAAAAGCGGGCCATTGTTTTCGAAATCGCATCCCCCTGCACACCTTGCGCCTTCTGATGATCAGCAACCACTATGTCTCTCCGTGTCGTGTTTACGTTTTCGTGGAACCAAAACGTGTCCTTACGGGTGATTTTGTAAACAAAAAAAGATGCGCAAAGAGGGAAGGCAAAAGGCCCTCTAAGGCACACCCTAATGGGAAAGGGGAAGATGTTTAAATAATTAGACAAAGCTTTGATTTGTTGTTCGCGCTGCGAAAGGTGCTGCTGCTGCTGCTAGTTTCGACATTAACGACTGGCGGGACACGGGAGCATGGGCGTTTTGGCGTGTAGAGAACATGTAGAGATAATTGATTGCAAAAGAGCGCCATTAAAGTCCGCCCCAGGATATAAAACCCGCCATGCAATTGATCTGTTTTAGGTGTTGGGCTATGTTAAAGACAATTAATTAGTGGTGGATTTTATGGGCCAGCAGTTGTGTTGGGTTTTATGTTGTAGTAAAAGTGGAGTAAAAGATGGTTTAGAGAGAGATGGGTTGTGAGTGATTGAACGTGTTTGTTAGTCGCTTCGGTCGTATCGCTATGTATTTAATGCTTGCGATGACGATTTTGACGACAGTGTAGTTGGTTTTGGTTTTGATTTGTAATTAAATAGTCTAGCTTCAGTACTTCAAGATGTCTTATTGAATCATTTCACTCGATTAAGAGTACTTTTCTGTCGGTAACCGTGTCAGATAGCAAACCCCTATGCCACAGTGTTCGGTTTGGTGAAATGACGCAAATGAAATGATTAATACCTTCCGATGCACTCTCAGGGCTTCCCGTGCTGCACTATCGACCATTTCCGTCGGTTGACCTACCAGGCCGACCCTTGCGAGGTTCCACCATCTCCCTATCGCTCTGCAAACCGACTTTATGAAAACCAAAATCCACTTGACATATGTTTCAATCCAATTGTACAAACACTTGCAAAAAAGAAGCACAACGTCTCTGTACCGCCATCTCCAAATAGGAAGCCGCTTTAACTTAGACGAAAGGTTAGAACCCGAGACGGGCGAACAAAAAACGTCGTGACCTTCCTTGAGCACGGATGAAGAACGGCCATCCAAACCAAAAAACCGGCACCAAAATGTTAAGTAAATCCCATCCCCAGCCACAAAAGTATAACAAAAACATGCAACCAAATTCCGTCGCGCAGAACCTTTGGTGGCCTCTCAGCGTTGCTGATTGTGGCGTTCGCTGAGCCTCATGATGATGCCCTGTCCCTCTCTCTGTCTCTCGGATCGCTCGGAATCGTTGACGTTTACAAAAGTTAAACAAACGGTTCTTATCTTCCCCGGAGCATGGGAGGCATGGGGTGCTGGTTGGTGTAGTGTGAAGAGCCTTGGCACTGCCAAGCGCTCATTTTGCCGGCATGATATGACTGAGGCAGATCAAACACACACACACGCGCGAGCGCGTCCGTCTTATCAGAGGGTCGCGTCATTAACTCGCTTGTTATACAACAGCCGTGACTAGGCGCGTACTGGACATTTTCAGGTCATAATGGCAGCAGCGCAATAGCGGCAGCGCTGCTGGTGTAAGCTGATGGGGCAGCCTGGGCAGCTCTAGGAGGGAAGGGGTTTCCTTATCAATCTGGTGTGTTGCAAGAGGGTAGAAAGGGGAACAGTAACGGGGAGGAAGGCTCCGAAGTCAAGGAGGGTGAGAGTTCAGACTTTTCAATGAACTTTTTCTCTCTGTCAGCATGAAGAAAGCGCAGTTCCTTTGGCATTTCCTTATTGCGCCCGAGGGTTTTTTTTGCGTATCAGCGAGTTAGTTTGGCTCGGTTACAGGGCTATGAAAAGTATCTCGTCGGATTAACACAAGTCGACTATCTTCCAGAGGTACTAATAATGTCTGACATCGTCCCAAGATCGCATCATAGATGTCTTCAAAATGTAAAGAGAGTCAAAGGGCTGTTAATCAGTTTCATTGGTAGTGTCTAAGAGAGGCTAAGATCACAATTCCAACACTAGCGCCACATCAAGAGAAGCCCTCTGCGATGTACTAACTAATTACCAAGTTCAAGCCTTAGAGATGCTCTAATGTCTTACGGTCTCTGCATGAGATAACAGCTAAGATCCCTTACACTTCGATCTCTTTCATCCAAGTTCCTGCTTTGAAGAATACCAGCAGATAATTGGAATACAAAATATGATGAATTCTGAATATCCTAAGACTCTCTAAGAACTCTGACTTTAGAGTTTCGAGATATTAATATTTTACTTCTAAATCTGCAACTGTTCCTCAAACTAGACTTAATGAGCAATCATGCTCTTTTTCAAATGTTAACAGCAACGCAAAGCAATTCAACATTCGAATGATGCAATCCCATTCGGAGATGCTCAATCAGAAGCAAACCGTTACCGAAAGTGTCACTCTGTCCGATATGCGTGTGTGTATGTACACGCATGATAACATACACACTCCATCCCAAATAAAAAAAAACAAGCAATCGGAAAGTGGAAGGCAACACACTGTCAGCCAGCCGTCCATCTTCGTACCGCTGCTTGTCTACGATCGGCGGTGCCTGTGTGCGCGCAGTCGTTCTCCTCAACCGCGAGCGAATTCTTATCGTGTAACGCACCAGATATTGCAAATATGTAAACACATGCGCCCCCTTTGCCGGTTTATTGTTTCACCCTGGGGGTAGGTCATCGCGAAGCCGCATGGAAGAAGGGGGCAGTACATTTTAATTAACACCCATCATGACCCATCATGACGGGCTGACGCTGGGAGTAGGGCTTGCGTTTGGAAGAGGTACCCGATTAGATACGCAATGCTAGGCCGCCGGTACTGGCTCAATGAGCTTGGGAGCCACCGACAGGCCAAGGACCGATAGGCTGACCGAAGCTGATGATGAGTTCTTCCTGAAGTCACGAATCTTCCTACCCAGCGGCCTCTATAGGGTGCGTACGTGCGCGTCCTAATGGCGCGATACGTCGCCACGTGCTGCCACGGCGGGTTCTGCGTAGCGGTACAACAAACTGATACAAATTCAAGCTTCCACCACGCCCGGTTTCAGGTGCGTTTGGCGTCGATAACACGATGGACCATTGCTATGAGTCTATTACGGGATTGAGCTAGCGAATCCTTGGGCCACAACGATGCTGCTGCCATTGTTTACCCTCTTCGCAGCAAGTTTTGCATTGCTGTGTGTGGCGTTCTGATAATGTGGGGTGTGTGTTTTAGTGTGCCTTGGAATACAAATTATGTATGATAATCTTCGCCGCATACTGATGATTATGCACGCCCCAAAAAATATTAGCGCGCGGACGGTTTATGGCAAGCTCGGCCTGTGTGCTGGCACGTCTGACCTTGAACGGGATGATGAAATGCAACCTCGAAAGGACATCGAAAACTTGAACCATGAAATTTACATTCTCCAGCATAGTCTAGTAATTTTGGATACGTAAATTAACTAGATAATGCGGGAAGGTAGCTCTCTGTGGATAGGTTTGGTGGTAGAAATTAAATTTCGGCTTAATTTAATGACACTGGCATATTTATGGCTTAATTCATTAGCGTGGCACAAGCTGCCTTATAACCAAAACGGTGTTTAATTTCGTATCGAATATTAAGCTTTAGTTTTGCATCTTGCAAACTGCAGCAGCAAAAAAGAAGAGCCGGAGAAGAGCCATCAGCAATTATTTATGTAACACACACACCGTCTGGTATCGTATCGTAAGTTAAAGTCCAATGGAAAATAGGGCACCAGCCGGTCCGTTGTTTCGATGATGTTTGCGAGCTTGTCCCCGGCCTTCTCCTCGCTCCTCTCTTTCCTGTCGATAATGGCGGATAGGCTACGGCCAATTTATATTTGCCAGCATAATTTCACGGACGCTTCGAGCGCATCGTCGCCGTCGTGCGTTTTTGCTGCGCTCCAACCTCGTGTCTGATACGTCCCAATCAAGCAACGCTAGCACCATGGTTTGCTCTTTTAACGTGTGTGATTGTTTTTTTTTTATTTTCATTTTAGGATGCCGAAATTCGCTTGCCTGTGCGCTAGAAGATGGAAGAAGGGGCATGGTTGATTAAATCATGTACGGTTATCGGAGCGGTTTCTGGTAAGAGCTGGTATGAAATATTTTCTGCAAGCATACATTGTGAAATGCAAAGGATTGCAACGGGGGAAATCTTGCCCTGAGAGGGTTTAATATTTAATTTTAATTGTAGGACGCGTTTTGGGATGCTTTTTATGTTCGTCAAAACGCTGCAACTGCCCCGCAAACGGCTCTGCTACAGTGAGAGCATCTTGCTAGGGAAACAAGTCTATCGGGAGAAGATGATCTTCTTCCAACCGTGGGCTGCGGAAGATAATGTGTTTGGAGCTAACTTGCTTTCCCGAATCAAGCCACGCGGTTGTGGATACGTGGAACGACCGATTTTTTGCTTTGTTCGATGTGTTGCTTTCTATCTACCACCTTTTTAGTACGTATTGATCACCATTTCGCGCGCGACGTCGATGCCGATGCGATTCAAGGTTAATTTATTCATAAACATGCGGCTTTTTTCTGTTTTTTCGTTTGCTTTTGCTCTATTGCAACCCTCCCTTTCCGAGCCCCAAACTGTGTTCGCACCCGGTTTTGTGCGGGGAGTCCGTTTCACAATGCGCGCCCGATATTTTCAATTTATAAAAGTTTCAGTTTCGGTGCACGATTCACGCAACAGCATGGCCAGACGGGCCATGTAGCAAAAAAAAAAAAAACGGTCACCTCGCGGTAATGTCTGCGCCGAAAACGGGGGGCGGGTTGGTGGGATGGTGAAAACTGAAATTAAATGAATTTTCAAACCTTCTTCCATGCTCCGACCGAAAATGTGTGGTAAAACAAAGCCATGAAATACAAGCATAATAAAGTAACAGCAAAAAAGCCATCCACTCCGAGACACATACACACATGTTGGGGAATATGGAGTGAATGCCGGGGTCTGTTTCAGTACGATAAGATATAGCCAGCGGCGGGGATGATGAGAGAGAGGGTGTTCGGCAGCCAAGCGACGACCCCCAAAACGACCGCCAAAAGGGGGATGAAACGGACACAGAAATGAATTTTACGAATCGATACACCCGGCTCTATGCGCGTTTGGAGTGCGAAGTCACGTAGCCGCCGCACCAGTCGCACTGTTGTGCGCCTGCGACCTAGCCGGTTCCTGTGCGCCGAAGGTCTTGTTGCTGGCGGAGAACCTCCAGCAATGTCTGAAAGGATCATTTTCGTGTATCGAGAGGGGCATGATGGCAAAAAAAAAATCTAAAAGGAGTGCAGAGTCCGTTAGTTTGTGGGCAAATGGGTCCTAGACGAGAGAGGTCTCGAGCCCACTCAGGGACCCCCGAAAAATTATAGGGGTCGTCGGTGTAGGGATCGCCACGTTTGACACAGCGGAGCGCGGGTCCGTGCATATTAGCCCGTCCGAAGCAAACCTTACCTAAGAGCGCCCGCGCGCGTTTGCGGTTTGATCTACGAGCCTAATCTATTAATATAATGGTCAGTTGCGCGAGTTGGAGGACTACAGGCGCACCATCCGCTTCAACGTGCGAAGGGAGAGAGGCTGCGGTCGGAGCAATAAATTTTGGACGTTGCTTCTTGCTTTATTGCCGGCCCCATGTGTAGCCGCCCAGAGCCGCCGGTATCATTAGGCATAGGGATTTTTCGGTATGGTTGCGTACCACGTACTCCACGCCGAAACCCCGCCATGAACCTCACGGACCTTTTGGCGGGCGGGTGGTTGTTTAAATTCAGTTCTGTTTTTTTTCGGTTTCGTTGTAGTATTGCCCCGCGAAGGCTGTTGTGTGTTTTCAACGGCTCTGCACTTTGCGTACCACCCTTGGGGGGAAGGCTAGGGTGGTGCAATATCATCGCCGGCTGAAGACGTCCGCCGACTGAAGGTGGATGGGTTTTCACTTTCCAACAACCGCCACCGCCGGAGTGGTCGAAGGGCAACGAGGATTCCACGCGCGGTACGTGCCCAATCGGTCGAGGGTCAACCCTCGGCGAAACGGAAGAAGTTTTCAAGTTTCGTTGAAAATGTGTGTGTGTGTGTGTGCTGGATGGAATATGAAATTTCAACTTCAAACCGCTGAGAACCGGGTCAAGAACAGAGAGAGAGAGAGAGAGAGAGAAAGAGAGGGGCGTTGGCGGTCGACTTCCCTCCCGTTGTGGGCTGGCATTGAAAACGTCTGCGGAATGGTTCATCTTCAATGACGGATAAGAAACCCTCCGAACAGACGAGCGTGGCTTATGCTATGGATGTCGAAGGGTTGGAGGGTTTGATGGAGCTCCGTGTTTAATGGAGCTCTTCTTAACGTTTTGTCGTTAGCATACGAGTGCCATGTGGTTGGTCTTAGGCGAAACTAATTGAAGGTGAATATGGTCTTCCAGTAGCCAATGACCTGTCTAATTAAGCTAAGAGATGGTTTCATAATGTACGATGTTGGATTTATTAAATTTTAAGCAAGAATCACTTAGCACCGCATCTAATTGGCCAGGTTGATGTCTGAACAAGTTTTACGACATCTTGGCATCTAGACACGTTGATGTTACTTTATCCCAAGCTTAAGGCACCATATCTAAAATAGTCGTGATGATGTCGCAAAATGTTGTGACAAATTCTAGAATTGGTAGTTTGACATTATATTGTAAAGACTCCAGAAATGGTTCCTTTTTATTGAAATCAGAACTGGAATAAGTCATGTAATGCATCATAAACACTTTTATGCATTTTGATTTAAAAAAAACTCATTTATTCTATATTGTGAGATGAAAAGCTATTGATTACTTTACATACGCGCTAGGACATTGCCATACATAACTATTTTTTGCAAAAAATGAAAAAAAAACCGAAGAATTTATGTGTTTTGTCTTAATTCCTCGAAAGTATGAATATTTGTGAATGTTTTTTTGTTATTTCATTGTTTATACAAAAAGCTTTTTGCTTAAAAAATCGCAAGATATAAATTTCTTGAAAAAGGGACGATTGCTTTGAGTGGTTGAATAAGTTTTGGAAACATGATCAATTTAAATTGGGAATGTACTAGACATGTTTTAGCGCTTTTAGCGCTTTTTTATGTACTAGATATGTTTAAAAAATGCCAAAGAAAAATCGGGTTTCATCAACATTTATTTTGATTTCCTTTAAATCTTACGCTTTGTTAATAATTCCATGCTACTTGCTTTTGGACCAAATAAGTGTATCTCTCACATATTTTCCTGCCATGAAACAACATGCTTAATTAACACTTGCCAGCAAAGGTTATTAAATTTCAATTCCAACTGCACAGTATGTAAGAAATGTTCGCCTCGTACGCTCAATTGCATAAAATGCAACCCTACAATTAGGCATATGGTGTATTGCAAAATCGGCAACTCCCACGGGATGTTCGGAAATGCGCTTGAACCTCTCTCCTACCCCTTAAAACGTTTCATCATTCAATCGTACTCCGTCCCGCGGCCATTTCGTAGCGGTGCTGGAAACAAACTGGCTCGTTTTTTTTCCAGTAGTAGTGACCTGTCCATTGGCTGTTGACATGTTATTAATGAATCGAATGGCTGAAAGCCGCCGAACGTACACACACTCTTGGCGGTCCGGCCTAACGTAAACCTGTTCCATTCTTGGTTGACGCATCGGTAAATACTCCTTGCAGATAATTTGAAAATGAAACGAGAGAACAGCAGTAGCAAAAAAGAAAAATAAGAAACATGCAAAGAACCGATTCACGCAGTGTTGCAAGATTCCAACTTCCACATACACAACGAACCGGACGAACGCGAATCAATGTGGAAACAATCCGCTCGAATCACTACCAACAACAAAAAAGATAGAGAGAGAAAGAGAGAGAAAAAAAACATCCAAACTCAGCAATAACAACAACTGCTTAAAATAAATAACGCGACAAGCAACGTCGCAAAATGCTAACTTGTTTACGTTCGTAAATCGTAAAAAAATGACCCAAGCGGAGAACCGGAGAAGGCGAAAAAGGCAAACTACAGCTCCACCAAAAGCCCCGAAACCTGGAAAGACGACAACGGTGCTGGCAAGAAGAACGAACCTGTGGAGAGAACCATGGGCATGAAAATTGCCAAAACGTGCCACCCTGCGCCACACTGCGGGCTAGAAGCGGCGTAGCAGAGGGAATGCCAGACGACGAACCCGGTGAAACGAAGAGCACAAAACGGTTAAGTAAACCGATATTTTTCAACCCAACCTGTGTGGTTGGAGCGAGCGGAGAGAGAAGATACGTGGTAGGGCTAGCTGCCCCCGGAGGATCCAGTTTTTCTCGATGTCAGAGGAGATCCTTCCACCACGCTGCCGTGGTGCTCCGTTCCGCGACAGCGCGGGGGTTTTGTCGGAGGCCTGTATTTGGTTGGTATTATTATTCGATCGCATGATTTGTCGACACACGTAGCAGCAGTGCTCAGAGGAACCCGTAACCCTCCGAAAAAAGGACGCAGAGAGCCGAACGAAGGGAATTTTTGGTTTCCCGAGAAAGAACGGCTGGCCAAAATTAAAACAAAGCCCTTTTGCCTCCTCCGCAAAGCGCGTGTCTTCGCTCCCTTTGGAAGTGGTTGTTCTGTCTTGAGGACAACCTCAGGTTTTGTGTGCCCGAGCAACCGGTGATTTTTGTGGTTCTGTGGTGTTTCCGATCGGCTTCAATCGTTGGAACTGGCACGACAGGATAGGCATTGGATAGCAGGACGATGACATTCCATTCAGGGAACATTGTCCGCACCGGTTTTTTATTTTTTTCGGAGCAAGTTTTTACGAGGTGATCCTGTCTCAGTTCCCCCTTTCAAAAGGACAATGATTCCTGGTACGCAGGTACGCGTTCTTGGGGAGTTGTTGTTGAAGGGCTGAGAATTCGCCAACTAACCGCAAGCTTCTTGCCGCTCCCTTATATACTATCAGACGCATACGCGCACTTGAAAATTGGCAGATTTTAGGCGACGTCCTAACGAACGTACGGTTTCGCTCATTGAACATTACATTCTGGGCGCTCGCTGTATGGGGCTGAGCCGCTGAGGGCAGGGGAGTGTAACGAATTGAAGCAACAATGTGTCGATCCATCACTTAAAACCGCAGCCTGCCCCGCAGGACCAAGACGACGACGCCGGGACCGATTATGGACACGGTGGTAGATAATGGTGATGAAGATGATGCAACCGGTTATAATGGTCGGGCTCCTCCGGACCAATTCGCCTGTAGGTTCCGAGCTCCAGGCTGCTACTGCTGACCATTTTTCAACCTTGAGCATACGTGTACAAAAGGAGGCGTAACAAAATTCCCGAATCGAGGCGAAACCAATCCTTTCCATCGGGCCCAGTCCCCGACACCGATGGAAAGATTAATGAAATGTCTTATAGAAATGGCGGAGTGCGCGAAGGGGCACATGCAGCAGCAGCAGCAGCAGCAAGAAAGCAAGAAAGAACCCTGCACAAACTGCACTACATAATAAAGGGAAACGGTCAAATATAAAGAGCACGCGAGGGTTTATAAATGGGTTGGGCGGTCGGGGATGGGTTTTTCGGGAGCAAAACATTGTGGTAACGGTTGTGCACTGGGAACAAATTTCCAATCTCCCTTGCGGTTGGTGAGTGTTGCAATTTCTGGCAATGTTGGGTCATGAATTTGATTTTTAATTTAAATCAAATGCAAAGTATCTTTTGCTGCAATATAATTTATTGAGAACAATGGCCAAATTTAATATCTTACTATGTTTGATATTGGCAAAAATTGATTATGTTTCCCTAAAGCCATCCTCTAAGTATGATAAAGATCCAAAATTGGTTCACGTCCTGATCTTCTCACGAGGGGAAATAAATTAAAACTTCAAAAAGGTGCATGATTACCGATCGAACCGGAATTCAAACAAGTTATGGAAATAATATCCATAATCAATGCCATAACTAGAAGAAACACACATTATTTAGTACGGATGGCAAAAGTGTGCATCAGTCGAAATGAATCTTCATGGGAAGAATAATGGATTGTTTTGTTAAGTGTATTGTGTAATTTTGTTAGGATAATCAGGCATATGGTTTTAGTCAATCAACAATGTATGAATTAATGCTTTGTGAGAAAATGTGTATTTCTCATTCTTAATACTGTGTCAAATTTTCTCGAATTTAGTCCATATTTAAAAACCTTGAGATTTTTTGAGATGAAAAACCCTGCCAATTGAATCTCCTATCTGTGTTCTCAACGACTATACATGTGATCCTTAGAACAATAACTAGCAATGTCACTATTTAAACCACTATTCAACATCAAATGTTCGAGAAAAAGTGCTACAGCACACGAGATAAAGAGACGACCCCTGTAATTGAGTGTTCCTCTCTTTTATAAATAAAATTTACACTGTTGTACCTTTTACTGAGCATCTCTAAACCTAAGATGCTCACTAATGTTCTAAGAATTTAATCTCTCCTCAAACAGCGTCTATTTACACTGCCCCGCTTGCATACATGGCTGTAATCGGTATGTTATGATTACATGGCATTTGGGAAAAAAACTCTACTTAAACTATGACTCCCCTCAAGTGATCCCCGGACAGAACGCTGCCAAAGGCAAAAAGAGGAGGCCTCCTCCTGTGTGCAGCAATCGTTCCCATGCACGGAAAGCGGCCAGTAATGTGCACCAGTGTCCGAGATGCGGATGTGCTGGGTTGAATATGTCAGAAGTTATCAAAATCCCCCGCGCCGAGCCCGGATGATGGGTGATAACGTCTGCCAGAGCAGTCTGTACAACAAGTGTACAGCGCGGCCGGTTGTGTTTTTGTAACACTACGATTGACGCAGTCGTGCCCAGGGCAAGTTTTGTCAACAAAGCCATCAAGCGTGCGAGACGTCGACGACGCGAGTTTTGCAAGCAAATATTTCTGTTATTGTTGATGTTCGCAAGCCTGGAATGGGTGTTTGAAGTAATTCCGGCGCACTATCAAAACTCTGGGGCGAGAAGGGAATGTGTTCAGCAAGAGTTCAATTCCGGGATGCAGTTTATTGCAGCAGTGCCTGTGGTATGTGTGGTGGTCCAAATTTGGTAGTTTTCTTTGTGTAATTTAACGAATTCTAGAAAACGATCTCTTACACTCAACTGTGTTATAAGATATATTTGTTGAATATATAGTTATAATATATTCCTCATTGGAATTACAGTTCCTTCCATAGTTCAAACTCATCGCCCATCCAGGCTGTACTTTTTATACACAACGCCATGCTTCAATCAAGCGATAAGCCTTCCTTTTCTAACAGATAATCTTTGACTCGAGACGAGATGTTTCGAGTTACAAACGACTTGCACAGTGCCGCCATCCTTCTACTGCTGCCTCGCGTAGCGTACTATCCCTGAGCTATGATCGAAACAAAACCACTTTCGATTACACTGGTCCTCATAGCCGTTCCCGCTGCTCTGGAGGACGTACTCGTAAAGAGCTCAACGACAATGTTGCATAGAGAAGTGCAACTGCTGAGCGTGATAAGAATCGTTCCAAAGCCAAGGCTGGGATTTCTAACATCGAGTGGCGCATTTCATAGGAATTGTTACCCCTTAGAAGTGGACTAAAGTGTAACGCAACTCCTTAAAAGCTTCCCCCAAAAGTATAGTACACTCTACGCGGGACATTGAAGATTGGATGTCTTCAAGTAGGGCGCAGGGTGGAGTAGAGGCCTGCGACATACTTTATGTGGAACGTCAAGGAAAGGTGCCATTTAGCAGACACGGTTATTGATATTCCGTTCGTTTCGTTTGGCATCAACAAAAAAAACAAAAACCTGAAACATGCCGAAATTGGCCATTGTAGTACGCCAAGTTTGCCGAAAACTGCAGCTACACCGAAAAGGCCTCACAAAAACCATCACCGTAGTACAACCATGGCGAGACAATGGTTTTCGGAATACATTAAGGTGTGTATTTTTGTGCCTATGCACATCCAAAGACCAAACCGGAGACACGATCCTCTGCGGAACATGATCATGCACCGCACCGTGTATGTAAAAAAAGGGATTGCCTTATGACGTCGACTCTACCAACTCTGGTTAAGTTGAGTGCGTGCGAGAGAAAGAGAATTGTTGCATAATTTTATACCTTTTCCCCTTACTTTTCTTCATCTTCTACTGTGTACATAATTACTATAATTGAGATTGCGTACGCGGGTTGGTGTCGGTGAAGCATGCCGGGAGGATCACGTTCGATCTCCGCAAGCATCTTTCGCTAGGCTCCAGCGTCGAGGCGGACCTGTTTGTGGATCTTCGGAGGGAGATGCAAAAAAAAAACTTCGTAACATTTTTATTTTATGATGATCACTCTTTTATTATTCTTGTGATGTGGGTAGGGAGAATTAAATCTACGTTTGATGTAAATATTGATTTATGAATATTAACATTATTTTTATGGATTTTGGTGCATTTTTTTGTAGTCACATCATTAATGTGTATAAAAAAAGATCCCTGTTTTATTCGCACATTGTTGTTGAAGCTCCATTAGAGATTTATTCATACAAATGGACCAATTTAAGTAATTTTCTACACTCCTTTCTGTAATTGACATCATTGACACGTACACACAGACAGTCCGGAAGGAGGGGCACTTGGGTGCGCTAGGAACGATTTTTTACATCCATTCAACCCCGTCCTTTGCAGTGTGCTGCTTGTTTTGACTGACTCATCAAACAATTTGGGGTAACATTTAGCGAATACTTTTGGCAGACGACGACGACGACGGCGGGAGTACGCCACTCATTCAGCGTGACGCAGCACGATCAATTTAAAAGAGCTTTATTATGCTTTAAGGAAGCGCACAACGCGCGCACGAGGGTTGTGTCCGAAGATCCGGACAAGCCTAGTGTTGCTAGATCCTATCGCGCTCGATCGGCACCATTTTTATGTGCTGCTTAACTGCTCCCTCCGAGCTGAATCGGCCTATTCGGTAAGGTTAATTGATACGCGGACGGACGCACTTCACTAAAAGTGTTTGTGTGTTCGAGAATCTTGTGACGAGATCCTGTGAGGTGAGTCGTCCTCCTCGGGAGATAATAGTGAATTCTTCTCCAGCAGTACGTTCTCGCGATCATGGAAGGCAGAGCTGGGAAGAGTTGGGAGCTTCGGCAATAAAAAAGCCTCATTATCGAGCAGCAAAATGGCGCTATGGTGGGAGGAGGAGAAGCAACCAGAACACTTCCACACGTGCGGCCTCTGTGGATCGCCCCCTTGGGAGTGTCCCTGGAGCTACGAGGGTGGATGGGAATGGTGGAAATTATTACCAAAAAATGCAAATACCACACCGAAAACGATCGTGCTGCGGGTGCCAAAGAGAGAGAGAGAGAGAGGGATGTCGATGACGACAGCAGCAGCAGCTCCAAAACCTGACACAACAGTGCGTCCTCCATCAGGAGAAGATGATCAGGCGATGCTGGCGACCCGTTCTGGGTACAGCTTCTTTCCCCTCCCCTCACCTTGTTCGGTTCGGGGCGTCCGACAACAAGTCTGGTGACTGGTTTTATGAATGTTTTTAATTTAGATAAGAATACCGATCGTTTCATGGTCCCCTGCGAGCCGCCTTCCCTCCTTCAACGATCATACGAGATGATGATTCGCAGCCAGAAAGTCACATTCTGGGCAAACGATCGAGCAATCGGACGTGGGGGACGTTGTCTCGAGAGCACTGGAGAGCTTGTGGTTTTCCTCCATCGTCGTCATCGTCGTTTGCCAAGCGCGCATGCGCGAATGTCTTTCCACACCGAAATGTTATCTTTTCCACTCAATTATGCCACAGCGAGCGCGCGTGCACATACACACACACTCGGTTATGCTGTTATGGGCCGTCGGACCATTTTCGGCAGAAACCGGTCGCACCGACCGTGCGCGGCTGAACCGGCCAACTGATCTGCAAACTGGTTTCCGCCCGGCGGGAGCGTATCCCCCTCCTGGATCTAAGGACACGCCAGCTCTCCTCCCATTGCGTGTGGAGGAAGGCACGCAGATGGTGTGGCGTAGTGTCATTGATGATAAACAGACATGCAGTTTTTTCGTTGCCATTACTGTTGTTATTGTTGCTTTTTCGTTTGTTTTTGTGAAAGGCGAAACATATGGCCCCCCTGCAACAACCCGGCCCTGTGTGACATGGCGGATGGTGATGGTATGGTGGTGCACTTTTTTGCTGCTGCCGTTACTGTTGGCCGACTGGTCATTCTCTTCCCATCTTATCGTGTTTTCATCTGCCATCGGGGAATGGTTCTCGTTTTGAGGGGGGACTAGCTTGCTTGCTGTTGCATAATGAGCCAATTTCGGGATGGAGAGAGAGAAAAAAAACTGTTGTGACTACCGTGAAGTTTCGCGGAGTGGTTAATTAATTGGCAGAGAGGCCTTTTTCGGAGGCTTCCAGATGCTAAGTTTTGCACATTGCTGCGAATGTGGCTAGTGCGACTAATATGTATGTTGTTGTTTTTTTATCATTAAACGTAGCTTAAAGTACATTTTTAGAATTATTTTATTTCTCAATTTCATTATAATTAATGCAACTTACGTTAAATATTCTTTTATTGCAATATTATTGCATTTAGCTGTAGCACGAAATATATTTGGTGGTATTGATTCCAGTTTTTGGTTGTATAGGACTTTTAATATCCAAATTTAAAAGTTTTACCTGTGGCGCCGTGTTAGCCTTTCCGTGTGACAAACTGGTAGACGTTGGATCAAATCTATTCTGGAGCAAATTGGGAAATTTAAATGCAGAAAACAATATTCCTTTGAACGAAATAATATTATATAATCCTGTATTTGGTACAATTAGTACCCAGTATATTCATCATGTCTCTTATTGACAATTATAAGGACGTCTAAAAGAAATTATAATTGTGTTGGATATTATTAGTGGTTCCTTTCGCAAATAATATGTCTTTCAAAAATAGCAAAAAACTAGTTTAGTTTTATGAAGTGTGATTTTTTTACATTATTTTCATACAATTTGGCTTTATTCTTCTGTGTAAACGATTTTGTGTTGGTTTACTGCATACAAATAATTAAAAAAAACCTAACACTTGTTCTTTACTCATTAATCAAAACTGCGATAAATACAGTAAAAGCTGCAAATAATAAACGCTATGGTTTTCGATTGTGTCTCTACCCTTCCTTCGATTATCGATCATTCTGATAAAGATCGATTCGATTAAACCCGCGTCTGCCCATCATTTTTGACATGTAATATGCATCTCCACGCACGGGTAAACGCCTTTTGCCATCGGTTCTTCTTTTTTACTTACCTTCCCATACAAACAAACCGGGAGACAGCCAAACGAAAACAAGAAAAAAAAAGTAAGTTAACTGATGAAGAGATCTTCAAATAGTATTCATGTCCTTGTAAAACCATTGAAACGATCCATTAGCCAGCCGTACGATCGATCGGGTCGAGTCATTTTAATCCTTTGCCTTTTACTCTGCTGCCGTGGCGGGGTTGCCGTGTCTCGCAGGAGCAACCCGCTTCGTCATGCCGCTATATCCTCGATTCGTGGGTCCGAACCGGGGCTCTAATGTCCCTGTTGGGTTGTGTTGCAAAGCGCAGGAACCGGTTCAAGTGATCGTACCAGGTTTTTTTTTTTGGGAAGTGTGTTTATCGAGCGTTGAGATCTTTCGTAATTAGGAAAAGACGAAAAATGAGTGCTCCGAACCGTGCTTTAAACGCAACGGCAACTCCTTGTCTCGTAGGAATGGTGGTACAAACGGACCTTTGCTCAGGATGAGAAGGATAGAGATAGCGGTGGGTGTAGAGTAAAAAAAAAAGTAAATAAACAAATAAAGCCCAATGGAAAATCTTTCTTCCTAGCAGCAGCCTAACACACGGCGAGGAAAGGATTCCAATATTCACTGCACGTCCGTTTAACGTTTTGTACGGAGGGGTTTTCTATTGGAGGAAACGACGGGCCCAAACGAACTATGAAATCAAATACGTTTGGAGTGGAGGAGCGGGGAGTGTGTGTGTATAGCGGTGTCTTTCTGGGGTTAAGTTCTCTATACGAACGACAAGAGACGAACCCGAGATCGAAGAAGCAACAAAAAGCAAAGTAAAATATTGAGTAAAATAATATTAGGGGTTGTAATGTGAAATCTCGCTCCTTTTTTTCTGTTGCTGCTGCTTTGGTTGTTCCTGCTGGAAGACCCACTGAAATCTTGAGCGATCACTTCTCCGGTGCAGGGTTGTTGCAGCCCCTTACGGGGGCCTCATTTCGGACCTCCTTCTTTATCCTCGTCACGTTCGGTAATCGGAGATGGATGGATAATGAATTTGTGGAAGGCGAAGGCGAGAGATGGACGCAACCAAGAGAGGACCCTTTGGTAGGAGCATATTTGAAAACGTTTGAAAAAAAAAAACTCCCCACACCACCATCACTGGCACGAAAAACGAGACGTTGACGAAATAACAAGTGCGAGATGAGGAGGGAGAGCAAATGAAGCATACGAAAAAAAGGATCTTTCGGAACACAGGTCCTCCACGATCGTTCGCTAGATTGCTGAGGTTTGGTAGAAAAAGGAGCAAAGGAATGGTTCCGCTTCGAAACACTTGACGACGTGTACTGTAGGGGATTTCGGTTGGTTTACCCAGGCCCCTAAGCTAGCGACATGAAGGCAATGAATGGCATGGAGGGTTCAGGAATATACAGACAAAAAAAGAACCCGGGAAAATAGAAACTGGTTAGATGAGGTTCGTTTTGTCATGTCCCTTTGATCATTACTGGTAAGTGGTTCTTTCGTTATGGTTGGTCCTCCCGGGTGTTTTCGATGCACTTGGCGTGGCGTACGGTTCCGCGTATTTGTAATCGTTTCTTTAGCGATTATTTACGACAGTACCAAATTACGCGGCAGCAAACTGATGGTTCCGAGGTCGAAGAGGATTTCATCCTGGGGGATGTATTTTCCTAATCTCTTTAAAAAAAAAGCTGCTAAAATTTATGACGCTTTCGTGTTTTGTGGCCCCGTTTTTTAGTTTCGTGTTCGTGGGCTTGTTTGTTGAAATTATCGCTTCGAGATATTGGAGGGTTCCGAACGAACGACGCGAACTCTCTCACATGTTTCGTGTCATATTTACCTATAAATTAGTCGTCCGGGGATTTTGGTTGTTTGTTGGCTTTTAAGCAAACGAGATAAACGGTCTCGAAAAGTGGCTCGAGTTTTCCCGCTTTCCGCACAGGATTATGTGTGATTAGATATGATTTACATATGTAAACCTTACGGAGATAACAAGTGTGATTGCTTAACAGTCTTAGGAGTCTTTTTTTATTACTGTTTTTCGTGGAAAGAAGGATGCAAAGAAACGATCGAAACATCCATTTTATCAGTCCTATTTGCTTTAAAGCTCGTAAAAATGATGGCGAGGATAAGCATAAAAAATATACTCAGAATTGTTATCTCGGTTTATGCTTTCTTGTCGGATGTTGTATATATTATAAGGCGAATTGGGGATCAATCGAAAAGCATTTTTGAAATTCAATAGTTAAAATCCGTAGTATTTACATAAATTTACTTTACAAGTACGTATATGGCCTTTCTGGTATATTTAATTAGTAATCCTTTATTTTTTATGGGGTTCTCTATTTGTACTGTTGAATTCAGTAACTTTGTACATACATTCCAAATTTCTGTATGTTTCCTGTTTATTTTATGTTTTGTATGAATATTGCTCTTGTTACTGTTTATTTTGCCCTTGTTATTAATTTTCTTCTTTTGCTTACAATTTCAATTACCCTTGCTACTGTTCTTTTGCAACCATTATTATGCTCTGATTTTTTCGTAATGTTCATGAAATATTTGTTTAATACTTTTCCCTTTCTTTTTCCTTTAAAGTTATTTTTTTATTGGTAATAGTTTGATTGATAACTGAATGAAATTGATTGATCGAAAAAAAAACTACAACATAAAAAAGTCAATAGCTCTCTACTATATTGAGTATGGACTTTCTGAAAAAAGTTGTTTGCAGAACAAGTTAAGGTATTTATTTAAATGTAAATTACTTAAATCTTTACTGATAATACAAACTAGCTTTTGAACTCGTGAAAATGCATAATTTTATTCAAAACTTATTACAATATTTGCTTTAATTATACCAAAGCATGTAATATCACAGATCAACTAAATATAACTAAACATAGCACAAACAAGTAATGTAACTAAAAAAGACTCAACTAGTGAAACATCAATGGATACGTGTAGCAAAACGATTCAAAAATTAATCAAGAAAAAATCAAATCAACTAATACGATTACGGCTATAATTCCATACTATTCACTAATTGATTGAAGTTGCTTTTTATAGATCCCCGAGCACTCCCCTCGTAGTAGACCCCTATTCTTGCCTCAGGCTGCTCGCTCCGGTTGGCGTAATAACGGCCAAACCAGGAAAAAGGTGGTACAACCAAATTTATAGATAATCTACCCCGGCTTCAACCGTGTCTGCACGCCAACCTTCCCTAGCACCACCCACACGCATGCTTCTGGCATGTTTTTGAATGTGTTGTCAATCGACTCACCCCATCCCTCCCTTTCATGCCCCATCCTCTTCGTCGCCCAAGCCAGAACCGTTTCGTTTGCTGCAAACACCACCATTTCGATACCGACCGGACCCCGGACCACTGGGGCCTGCCTAACCCGCGCGTACGCGTTGATTAACACGACCGAAATGATCATATTAATTACTGGACCTGTTGCCGCGAGTGCGCAATCCACCACCGCAGCAGTCTCGGGGCCGGTTTGCGCCTTAAAGTCACGATCGCGGAAGCCTTTTTGCGCCGTCTCGATGGTGGCGCGCGGTGCGAGAAGCAGCCGATGACGGAGAGATAAGTCACTCCATGAAACAGGTCCTGCTGTGCTGCTGATGCTGAATGTGTGCCGCCTCGTGGCTCGGTACGTGGGGCTCAGTTTGTGTATGTTTTTTTTTAATTCATCAAATCCATTCCACTCAAAGTAGTATAATCGCCGGAACATGTGAGAGGTCTTAGCCGTGTTTTGTTTGTTTGACTGTTGTACTACGGCACGAGTGTACGCGGCTAACGGGTTTCGGTACGGAGTTACCGGCTGTACGATCGACGAGATTTCGAAGAGTTCACGGATGGGGCGCAATGGTAGTTTAATGTTGTGTCCTTACCTTCTACGACTCGCTCGTAGTTAATGAATCGGTCGCTCCGGTATCAGGTAGATACTGCTGCGGTTGGGCATAGGACGACGGAGGTCATGCATCATTCGCAACCGAGCGGAGCAACTGAAAAGTGTTGATCGAGTAGATGGATCGAGTATAAATCTTCATACATATTGTTGCTCTAGGTGTTCCCAACATCAATCAAGACCTCCCCACTGATGGAGAGAGAGCTTGCTCGAACTTGCCCAAGTTGTGACCTAATTGTGCAGCTGGACACAATGCAGTCCGAGTCGGGTTTTTTGCAGTGGATAGTTATGGTTCTGTGGTTGATGTTTTATACACGTCTTGGCTGTCCATAGCACAGCTGCGCACAGTTTGGTATATCTATAATTTAAAGGCCATGTTTTTCCTTTCGGTTTGGGTCACCCGTCGGCTCTACCATGTGTGTAGTTTCTAATTTTGTCGATCTATAGGCTCCAGCAATCAAATTCACTCACAGTGAAGCCTTGTTCTCTAGTGGGTATGTTGTTAGCTAAAGTTAAGGAATTCACAATTAAAATGAAAAACACTGGAGGAGAACCAACCAGGCTCCCTAGTGCGATCGGGAATTATGTTTTTTACCTCATGGGAACAGAAGTTCTGGTTTTTTATCCATACCGTATCGACACATTTGCACACGTCGATTGTCCACAGCTGGGGACTTGTGGCCCTGAACACAGCCGTTTGCGGTTGTAGTAACCCTTTGCATCGTTCGGGCGCGCGGCAAGGCGCAAATCAAGCCTGTGCCTCTGATTATTGAAGCACGATACCGCCACAATACACTGGTGCAGCAGCTTGGTCATTTCCTGCCATCATGCAACATGCTCTCTGCACCGCCCGGTGCGCGGTGTGCACATTACGCTAGCAGAAAGCGAAAGTGTAACTGCAGCATGCGTATTAGGTTCAGCAATTTATGGGGCAGCTTTATTTATAACCCGCCCGCTTTTTACCACGCACACCCGGCCAATACCTCGGTACGGCTGGAATCGTTAATGGTTTTCCTGTTTCGTGTCAACCCGAACGGGGGTTGATGGAGTGTGTTTTTGCACTGCTTTTATGGAGAAGGGGAAGGGTGGAGGTAAAGCGTTTCAGGAGTGTTTTCCCGGGATAATCGACAGCATGCATAACCGTGAGCCATGAATAATAGTATTATTTTACAGTGTTTTAATTACATGCATTGCAAGCGAAAAATCATATAGTGGAGTTGTTTTGTATACACCACGAAAAGGTTTAACTTTTGGTTCGTTCGCAGATAAAAGAGGAAGAAAGGGATTGTCGAATAGCAGACGTTACCTCCGTTTCGCTTACAGCGCTCGACGATCGTTCGGCATTGCGTCGTGTTGTAGGTATTTATTTCAAAACTAACGCGCTCTCTGCATGTCGGCTCAATGGTCTAGGGGTATGATTTTCGCTTCGGGTGCGAGAGGTCCCGGGTTCAAATCCCGGTTGAGCCCGATGGTTGGATCTTTTTTGGATAATGCAAAATCAAGGAAACGTTTCTAGAAGAAGCCTCCCTCCAACACGTTTGCTTTCCATTGTGCGCGAACACATTATTTTATTATGAAAGTAGACGTTTGTATGCGATGTCTACGTTTGTGTGTGTGATCTATTGTTTATGTCGGCTCAATGGTCTAGGGG
>SIXB01001872.1:12168-34562 GCA_007018985.1 Anopheles bwambae | reverse complement strand
CAGCGCGCGGTGGACAATGGTCACAAAACTATGGCCTGTTCGGTTGATGTTTTATCTTTTATCACAAAGCGACAGACGCCGTCACGTTCACTTTTGCACGCCATTGAGGCGTTGATAATAATCTGTAACAAAGGCCACAGAGCGGTAACGGAGCTTTTGAAAGACGTCGACTGAAAATTTTAACATCGTTTTCCGGTCTTCATCCACGTCTTCATCGTTCAAGAAAACATCCGGAAAAATACCGATTTGAATCAACATTCAACCGGTTTCATCTACGTTTTCTGCGCGCCTTGCCTTTGTCGCATATTTGTGAGGTGACGATGACTGGGTTCGAAACAAACCGTCGATACAATTTCCGGCTCTTTCATTTACCGATATGGCTAATGAAAGAAACATCACAGGAAGACGTAGTAGCCGAAACCTTTTTTGATTCGTTTCATTTGCCCAACAAACCAGGGACGAAAGTTCGAAACGAAACCGAACCCCATGTCCCTCGGTCAGGGGAACGAGGTTTAACTGACCATTTCAGTAAAATTTGAACCACCAACCACCATCACAAACCGGGCCCGAAACCTATTTCGTCTGCCTGTGGTTTTGGTCGAAGCAAAAGTGCAATTTGATAAGATTCGTTACGTTTTTATTTTGTCTCTTTCCTGGGGGTTTCTCTGGGGGTGAACCATTCTCTACGACCGCTGAATGTCCCATGAGACCCATGAGCAGGGAGAAACATTCCGGAAAAAGGGAATATCGTATTATCCTGCTATCACATCTTAACTGCAATGTGAGCAGATAGTTAAGATAACTCCTACCTGTCCGATGGCGCTAATGGTTATTGTCACTCCAGTGAAGGTGAACCACGCGGACGCTATTGGCTTTTAATGGAAAATGACCAGCTTCCATGACTGTTCTCGAGGCGCTTCGGATGGTTTGCTAATGGGACACCAAAAGTAAAGTTACCATTAGGACAATAAATACGAAGCCATTGCATCGTGTCAGAAAGAGCTGTTAACGATATTATTATAATGATTGATCGAAAGCAATTATCACGCTTCGATGGCAAGGTGATAAACGAAAGTATTGAGATTGTTTCGTTTAGCAAGGGTACAAAATCAATCAAAACCTAAACTCGTCTACAAAAGTAATTTTGCTCCGCTGGAATCAGGTACTGTTGCACAGCAAAAATGTAATTTTATTGATATCAATAACATTGATCCATTGCTAGTTCCATAGACCATCGTGCTCCATATTTTTTTAATGTGTGTCATGCTGCTCAAAGGTGCTGCTTTCCAATGAGCTAAACTTCCGCAGCATTTCACGCTTCGTTTAGCTTGAACATACTTTCATGGGAATGACATTTGTACATTGAATTATGTTCCGTTGTGGGACACTCTTGTCGCTGTCTGATCATACAACCAGCTACACTGAAAAACATGCTAAATCATCTGAAGAAAAACATACAAAATCACCGCTTGCATGCTCACTGCCATTGTCCTCAAAGTTTCCCGGCACACCGGTAAACCATTTAAATATTGTTCTTTTTATAAACATTCCTCCATCATCTTACATGCTTAAAGCTAGCTCGAGAAAGGCAGTGGTGTTTATCCAGTAAAAAGTGTTATTTTTTGTATTATGCTGCCATTCCAACTACATGTGCAATTTATATCTCGCAACTGCACTTGGCGTACTGCACTTACTTCACCACGAGTAACGTCACTTCTCCACCAATGAAAAATGTTAACCGGCTCTGAATTATACCATCTTGTTTGACCGTGCTTATCGTCTGCAAGTGACACAGTAAAACAAACAGCACAACCGTCCCTATATTTTGCTGGTTTGGTAGGGCAGATGTTTCAGAAAACTACGCATCCGTAGGAAGTACAGAATACTAAGTTCCAACGCTTCCGAGTGTACAGAATTCCATATAAGGCCAGCCAGTGAGGCGGCAGCTAAAAGAAATCAAGCAGCAATGCATTCGGTTAGGGAATGTTTCAATAGATAAAATACGGCAGACGCTAAACAAAAAACATTTTTTGTCGCAATGAAATGTAATGCTGTACGAAAAATTAACAATGTTTCCATCTACCAATATGTACAAAAATTGCACACATTCTGGTAACACAGTAACATATCTTGCCCAGTGCAGTTGCACTGCAAACGCAAAAAGGAAGACTGCCACGGGCGGACAGTACGCCTGATCCGGCATGTAGTGCAACACAACAGGATTCATCATTTGTTTGTATTTTCTTGAGCAGGCAGCATCTCTTTGTTAGTGGTGCGTAGCATTTTTTCTTCTCGGAGCATTGTTTGGACATGTTGTGCTTATGCTGTTTTTGTTTGTTTGTTTATTCACCAGGCAGTAAACTGCTGCACTGCCGCGCATTGTTTGTGTAGAAAAAAGTGTATACAACCGTAGTCATGTTGCTTTTTACCGTAATAGTGTCAAGTATAACCTATTAAAGGCTGAAAATTATGGTTGAAGACATTTCATTCTAGTGTCTTGTCTAACTAACTTGTCTAATAACATCAACACGAGGGATATTAAAGTAAATATCACACTTCAATGCGGATCACACAAGTGCAATCAAAATTACTGTTTAACAAATAGATAGCCTGACTTAGTTGTTGATTTGTAGACAATAATACAAAATCAATATCAATTAATAAATGATCAATAAATCAAATCAATAAATACCAACATGAGAGCTAGGTTTATATAAGCTTAGAATTCGTGATGATGCTATGTTGTTTCGTAAAATTTTCAATATGCGGATCGTAATTTTCGAGTAGCTATTATTCTATCGCAATTATCAAATTTGCTGTACCAAATATGACCTTTAATGATTTTAAATACCTTAAAAAGAAGTTCAGCTGATCTAAAAGTAATATTAATAAAATTATGCAATTATGACTCATTAGAGCTTTTTGGATCTCTTGTTTATAATCGTTCTTAACACTCGACATCCCTTAGTTCATAAAGTTATCGAATTATGGCTCCCAAGTACCATTTTCCTATCTACCCGATTCGAACACACTCCATTTTCCTGCTCACAAAAGCTTGTCGTAGCTACTAATTTCACTTTCATCCAACTTTCTTCCTTGCTATCTGCGCTTCGCACGAGCTTTTCGATTCTACCGATCATTAATCAACGGAATGGAACATCCACTCCATGCAATCAAACACTCGAAACAATGCCAACAGTTCCCTCCCGTCCCATTTCCACAACTCCTTTCCTATTATTTCCTTCACCTACCGCACACAAACTCGTAATGGAAAATGTTTGCAAAAGGTAAATGACGAAGACTGTTTAGCTTCACTAATATTAACTCACTGTAGCCCATCCCAACTAGAAAGTCTAGATCGTGCTGAAGCACCAAATGGTGTCGTAAAGTTGGTCGTACTCTATCTTACGAAACGTAGCATGCAATCGACGGTGGGTGACTGTACATTCCGTAAAACATACATTCACTCCCTTACACGACTTTTGGATCGTTAAAGTAAGATTTCAAACTTTCTCGTACAATATTTTGCCAGTGCTCCGGTTCGGTGCTATCATCAAGCAAGTGTCATCCGGTTCGCCTTGACCTAGGTCATGTAGAGGCGGTGGCATAAGGCTATTGGTTCTATTATTTCACCCAAAAAACGTTTTTCTTGCGTTTGAGCCAAAGGCAAAGTGTTTCAGTCAAACCACACTGCTTAGGGCAGGGTGGGAATATGCGCACGTAAGACCGCCGTGAATGGCGTCAAAACGTCAAAACATCTCTACTCTTTTACGACAAATTCACTCCCGTCCCACAAACTCACCCACTTTCATTCTGGATCTGCTCGATCCATGAAAGGAGCATTCGGTTTCACCTTCGACGGAATTGTAGACTTCACAAACGTGTCCTCCTATGGACCGAAGATACGGCCCGCGAACGAGCCCAAGTTCACTTATCAACTCGCCTATGGAACGGTGGCAATAATAGTCTTTGAAACGTCTGAAACAGAAAACATAATACGATAAGAAAGCAGTGAACCAAACGATTCCAAGAAAACTAATTGTTCATAAAATAGGAAAGAACACGGTCAGAGCTGACAACATTGCTGGGGGAATCACGTACGTACAGTTACGTGGCCGTAAAATGTTACACCAAAGCAAAAAAACTGTATCCACGCGGGCCTCCTATGCCACACATGTCATCTCCATTTGGCACCCTCATTTGCGGATCGCAACACATGAACTGCAAACATGTCGAATCGATCGTAAAGCGGGCAGCATTGAAGTAGAGGAAGCATACAAAGGTGCTGAAGAACCGGGTTAGCGGCTAAACTATAAAAAAGTGTAACTTTTATTTGCCCTAATACGGTCCACTTCCAGTGGTTCTCCATTTGGTTTGATTGTCCCATACTAACAAGAAACGGCTTTGGAAAGGGTGTTACAAAACTAGAGAAAGGCGTAATGCGACTACTCTGCTGATGACACGGTACCAGCAGCGAAAGGCAGTTTCATCTTACCTCGGTTGACATTTGACTGCAGTTGGCTGGAAGAAGAATGAATGAAGGACTTTTTCAAACAATGATTGTTCCCAAGGTACAAGGTTAGATTAACACAAAATCGGGGGAAGTATTCTATTCAATTTCCGCGAACCAAATGTCGAGGTTTTTTAACACGATGCTTGAGACTTTCTTAGGTTGCATATACGTACCAATGTTACATGCTGCCAAATACTGTAACTTTCAGTTTCACACCAAGGAAATTGTGCTAGTGTTAATAGAAATAGTGAAGAACCGTGCCCAAACCTTTCATACAACCTTGGAAGCTATTATTCTAAAGGTGACCTCACGAGTGCTCGAAACAAAATTTAAAATTTCTTCTCTAAATACCGATAGATCTCTAGCTCGCTTGTAAGCATCTTTTCTCTTGCGCTGTGATCAAAGGAAAAGGTATCCTCTTAAGAGAAACACGGCACTTGTCTTCCCCAAAAGCACAACGACGGTGCGTACGTGGCACATTGTCCCACTGCGGATAAAGCCCGGTGATCATCGGTAGGTAATTTCAACTATCCCCATCCGCCCAAAGACCAGCAGACTCTGGGAAGATAATTTGTATTTTTCATTAGCTTCGTAAAGGTTTTGAAAAGACACTCCCGAAAGCAAGGAAGTGCATATGTGATGGTAGCAGCCTTTTGGCAGCACTTTCCTCTGACGAAGTAAAATAAAAGTCCGATGGAACGATGGAAGACACTTGTCAATTTTATCTCTTTCGAACTTTCAATTATGGGTCTGACCGTTACATTGCTTCTCTTGGTCGGTGGTACTTGGTCGTAAAACAAGCCATGCTTTATGACACCAGTCTCACACATCCACTGGGCCAAAACGCAAACGCTTCCGATGGGCACAGGGATATGCCAGCTTATCTGGACTCGTATGAAGCTGTATGCCATTGCACAAGCTCAGAGCGGAGACGCACACACTCGTTCGAAGAGCATGTCTTTGAAAATCATGTATTTAATTTATGAGATAGTTTACTGAACGATCACAAAATTGTTGGTCAGTTAGTGAGAAGATGGTGAAGGAAATGGTGATGCTGATGAGGAGGCTGATGGAAAACCATACTTTAAATAGTTTGCATCGGTCAAGCCTATGAGGGTAGCTTTTCTGCTTAAAGCACAAGCTTAAACACGCTTACACACAAGCAAACCTTAAAGCATTTGTTTGTGCTTCGAATCATTCACAAATAAATCGGCACTTTCGTGTATTCCAACTAGTCTCGCCTCGTTTACTTGGTGCAGAGTTAATGCTGTTATGAACGTTTTTATTAGTGTTAGATTTTCCAAACATAAGGAACATTATTTTAATCACAAAATCCATTTGGAAATCAATGTTTTTAATATTATTTTCAATTATGTCGCCTCTCTTGGGCCGCTCTGGAGGTACACTCGTCAACTCGTACGACCTAACAACATGCCCGTCATGGGTTCAAGCCCCGAATAGACCGTGCCCCATACGTAGGACTGACTATCCTGCTATGGTAACAATAAGTCACTGAAAGCCAAGCTCACTTCACTAGTGGGTACAGGCCAGGCCTTGACCGACAGCGGTTGTTGTGCCAAAGAAGAAGTCGCCTCTCTTTGCGCTACAAAGAATTATTACGCATTACATCGTACAGAATCAATATAACGGAAATAATAAAAAACAATGTTTCCACCCGTACCGATAAATGTCAAATAATCAAGCAACTTTCTCCCTTTTGCATAAGAACTGAGCCGTCTCCAGTCTGTTTCGCTTCCGTACACGTAAGTTAAAGAACTTTCAGTGAGGCAAAATCTTGTCTTAAATAATCTTAGTTACCGAGCACCGTGCCGTGCCTCTCTTATCGCACGCTGGACAATATTTTCTTGCAGCATTTGCAATGTGATGGGAAAACGATAACGACCTTAACAACGTCACGAGCGCTCAACCAAAGCCACGATGCGATCGATTCCCCCAATCCAATATCTGGTTTGTCCTGTTGTCCGTAACTACGTCCCCATTGCAACCACTAGTTGATGACGGTAAAAGTCAGTCATCGAAAGGCACGTACTGCCAGCGGTTGCTTCACTACACGTCAACGGGACCCCTTCGCTCTGGAGCACATACTAACGAGGTGAAAGATAAATCTTAACAAGCTTATGACGTGGTAAAGATGTCATTACAAAAATTCTATCCTGAAAAATGCTTTTCTGCGTTCACTCTCTATCTTTTTGCCTCTTTATTCCTCCTTTTTCTCGATGTTTTTCTATTTTCGCTGTCGTACCAGCGATCATTATTTGTGGGTAGAGGCCCGTTGATATTTTCATACCAGTACCATGCCACTGTCGCTAGACACCTTGGCCTGACGTTCCTACGCATACAAGACGCATCCTGCTCCGAGTGTCCTGTTCTGAGTACGTCGTCGAGTGCCTTTTCCTATAGCTCTAGCCTAGTGAGCATCACACTTTGTCATGTTCCCAGACACATCGGCTGCCACTGGCGTCATCTGTGTTTCTGTGCTGAGATTGTGGCTGTATGTTGTTTAACTAATTTCCTGCACCCTATTTGCTTTTGTGTGTGTGTTGTGTATGTGTAGGTTAATTGGTGGGGGGGGGGGGGATTCTAACGATACTACACTGTTAGCGAAATCCTTCACACATTTTCGCGTGGCTGGTGAAGATTGATGGTTCACAGCAGACACACATTTAAAGCGCCCCAACTGCTCTCACGAAGTTTGCTCCAATAAATACTTTCCTCCAGACAAGCAGCAAAGCGAGTTGTTGGCGAAGCGATTTCGCAAAACCAGACCGCTATTTAATGCCACAGGCGCTGTGCACATCCGGAAGGCCAGCTACATTAGGCCCGCTCGTCGGGTGAAATGCTTTCCGCTTAATTATGTGCTATGACCGAAAACTAACGCATCGCCAACTGGCTTCTGATTGCGAGTTTGCCCCATTTGCCTTCGCGCAGGAGATACGTCACTCGGTACGTCGCTAAGCTTGTGTACGTTACTAACATTGACTAGAATGAGCGTGAAATCGGAGAAGTACACTTTTTAATGGATATAAATACACAACCGTAACACATTCTTTTCGGTTGGCGTCGGTATTTTGCACTCTCCCTTCCCGAAAGATCATTTAATGTGACCTCCACATTTGTATCCTTGACACAGATGCGTTCCCAGAACCACCCTTTTGACGATCCGACTCGGAGTGATACACACAAATATACACAAAGTTTGCACAATAAAAAGGATCGAATGAATATGAACATGATGTAGCTGTTAAAAAAATATGGCCTTTTCAGATCATTCACCCGAAGCTGCACCGACGGCGACAACACAGGCAAAGCGCAAAGATCCGTACAAACTTTTGGAAAGGAACATCCGGCGTGAAGGTAAAAAAAATACAAATAGATTGAAGACGGAAAATGTCGCTGCGTAGAGATAGAGGATAAAATCTGTATAGCTATCTGTTCGTTCCCGATTGTAGCACATCACTACTTTCGCGGATCGCTACAAACTGTTCGACGGGTCATCGATCATTTCGTCATCACGCACACCATTAAAAAAATGCATTATAAATAAAGCGGCAAAGCCAATTTCTTCGTCTTGTCATTCAAACTCCTCTAGCAAGCAACACGCTTCGCTCATCATAGCAACTCCTTGGCGCACACAAGTGGCACAGAATTCCAAGCAATACCACCCAGCTTGGTAAAACAAAAAAGCACACAATCGGCTCTTTTCAGAGCCACCGATTCTTTATTAAGAACATCTTCAAAAAAAATACAAAACACAACGTAGGGTTCCGTACCAAACACTATCAATTGGAATAAAATTTCATTAAAATTTACATAACCACCGGTAAACTGGTTGGGTCGTGCTGGTTTATTTTCTATTCCTCATTCTTCTTCCCTATACACTTATGGTTAGGACATAGACAAACAGCTCCTTACAGATGAAGACAAATTCTCTGTTATATTTACTCGATGCCATTTCCCCATTAATGCTCAGCTCTTTTGTTTATAACGAGGGGTATTGCAATACACACATATGCAGCAAAAGCTGAGCTTTTTAAATGCGCAGCTCAACATAGAACTTTTCCTGTCTTGTGAGAATGGAGAGAAAATAATTGAACATAAAACAGAACGATGAGATCGCTTTCTGCCGTGTTCAAAGGAGGGGAATTTTGTCTGCTTTCTTTTCTATTGAACTAATTGTATATAAGCAGTCCTAAAGCAGCGGTGCTGTATGCAAATCGGGAAACTGTTGAACGATTGCTCCATTGGAAAGAAATGTGCAGAGCCAATGCACTCCAATCACGTTTGACTCTTTGTTTTCTTATGGAAGAGGAATTTGCGCTTAGAATAAAATGTAATACGTATGAGGGATTTACGGAAGATACTAACCTATGGGAAAGCACATGAAAACATTACCGCTTCAAGTCTATTCCGTAAACAGTTACACACACTTAGCTCAAATGAGGCCCAAGCAATTTTACATGCCCTTCGACTTCGAAACGATCAATCAACATATCATTTTCTTCCTTTTTCTATGTTTCTCTTCCTTTTGTTTATATTAAAGGCAATAAAACAAACAGCAATCAATCACAAGCTCCAGCGACCAAGTAAGCTACGTTGCAATCACAACTACTTAATCAGACTGGCTGAAGCAACATTATTGAGCTAATGAAGGCATAACAGTTTCGAGCTGCTATACACCTGCTAGGTTCTAGCTGGACTTCAACGATACATTACTCTGTGCTGATGTGTTTCTGGAAAATATATTGAACGATTTCACCTCCAACCAAACGAACTACTCCTTAGTTTACAATATCATCGAGCAGTGCAATTTGCAGTAATAAATGAAAAACTAATTTTCCAACTGACAGACGATGGAATTGAATTAGCTGTGCCAAGCGCAACCGACCTACCAAAACACGCCAGTTGAGCGTCGATATTTCTGTGTGATCTCTCCGATCCGAACGAGCAAATGATCATGCCAATCATCCGGTTACAAAGAATTCATATATTCCATTCACGATTGCTACGATGCTGACTGAGGTTTACAGCGCACAGAGCAAACCTGAGAAAGGCTATCGTACGCCTTGAGGCCTTGAAATTTCTGAATTTCATTGAGTCAATCTTTCTTCCTTGATCGATTTCGGTAGTTTGTAGAAACAAGAGTTCCCTTTTGTTTACTATTCCGAATTTTCGTGTTTCGCCTTTATACGTTTTTTTACATCCACTGCCGCTTATTGCCTCTCATTTGATGTCTTTCCCCTTGCCTTGAACAGGTTACCGCCTCGGATGCCGACGTGGAGCGTCCAAACAACATCATCTACTTCCTGACTGGGGCCGGTTTTGACATCGAAAATCTTTCCGACAGCAACTTTGACATCAACAAGGCCACTGGGGAAATATTTGTGCTTAAGGTAGGTCAACATTATTCACTTGGAAGCGTACGCAAGATTTAACCACCATTGTCCGCCAGTGACGACACAATAAACGAAAGCACTGCAGTTAACCGTGACGGTAAGCAATGTAAAGGAATGAAAAAAAAAACCTGCAACATAACACTGCAGACAACTTAGAAATAAAATGGGAGAATCCTTTTATGTTCGTATGGTTGATAAGATTCGACCAGAGCGGTGCATAGCAAAACCCATTTACCATCGGAAGCCGAAGGGATGTGATGACCGTTTTGTTTCAGAATTTTTTGAGCGCTCGAAGTCTTTGCAAACATTTAAGAGCAGGTTTACTTTCGGTACAGAAACTTACACGTCTGCAAAACTTAATGTGCCTCTGCTGTTCGATGAAGCCTTGGTCCGATGGAGAAACTTTTCGATGGCGAAACTGGATTCCGATCTCCTCTACAGTTTTGAATAACTTCCCGCTTGTTCCATGTGCCGGGTCTCGAAATGATTCGTGTGGGACTAAAAGTACATTCTTTCGAGCTCGGTGTACCGGACACTAGTTTAACCTCAAGTAAATACAGTATTTTAATTAAATCAAGCAATTTTGTAAACTTTCTCTTGCCGGCAACGAACAAAACCGACGTAAAGGACCAGCAGGGTTTAGAGCATTTTTAGGCTTTATTAAGTCAAACAAAATTTCATTTCGAAACCATTTAATTAGATAATACATTCCAGTCTTTGAGATCCGTGATGATGGAAACTAATAACTTTTTTCTTCCTCTTTTGCCTATTGTTCACCTTCCACACCATATTCTCCAATGTTCAGCCCCTTAACCGAGATCCACCACACGGACGAGCGTCTTGGAAGTTTACCGTCTTTGCGCAGGACGAAGGAGGCGAGGGTTTGGTGGGCTTTACGGAGGTGCATATCAACCTGAAAAACGTCAACGACAATGCCCCCCTGTTCCCGAACGGGATTGCGTATGGCAACGTCACCGAAAATGGCACCATCGGCATGCACGTGATGACAATAAAGGCCGAGGATTATGATGATATCAACGAAGGCACTAACGCGAAAATCATTTTCTCAATCGAAAAGAACGCGATCCAAGAGGATACTGGTTTTCTTCGATCTTCGACATCAATACGGCTACGGGACTCATCACGACGGCGGTATGCTGTCTCGATCGGGAGAAGACACCCGACTACTTGCTGCAGATAGTGGCCACCGATGGCGGAGGTTTGAAGGGTACGGGGACAGCTTCCATCAAGGTGAAGGATCTGAATGATATGCCGCCTCGGTTCACCAAGGACGAGTGGCTCGTTGAAGTGGAGGAAACCGACGGTAGTGTGCTGCCCGAGGCACCGATACTGACCGTGACGGTGAATGACGATGATGAGATAAACAATTTCCAGTATAAAATCATTGAAAGCAGTGGTTACGGGGCGGATAAGTTTGCGATGGTAAAGAACGCGGACGGTACGGGAAGCTTGAAGGTGGTCCAGCCGCTAGACTACGAGGATCCGATGCAGATAAATGGCTTTCGCTTTCGGATACAGGTGATCGATAACGATGAGATTGACGAGAGTGACAAGTACCACGTTGATCATTCGTGGGTGATTGTGAAGCTGAAGGATATTAACGATAATACGCCTCGCTTCAAGAAGCCGCACATCGAGGCGGCTGTGTATGAGAACGCAGACGTGGGGAAAAACTTGGGCACCTTCAAGGCGGTCGAAATTGACAAGGGCGGTAAGAGCAAAATTACCTACAGCATTAACCGTGCTACAGACCGGAAGCGCCAGTTTGCCATCGACCGGGAAGGTAAAGTGACGATTCACCGTGAACTGGATCGGGAAGCGATGGCGAAACACTCGCTCGAAATTCTAGCCACCGATGACGGTGTACCGCTGCGCACGGCCTCCGCCATTTTGACCGTGATGGTGAAGGACATCAACGATAATGCGCCGGTATTCGCGGAAGATTATCGGCCCATTCTGCTCGAAAACTCACCGCCGTCGAAGATTATCGAAATCTCCGCTGGCGATAAGGATGACCGGCTGGAGGGCAATGGGGCTCCGTTCCAGTTCCGCATGGACCCGGACGCAGACGATGTGATTCGAACGTTCTTCAGGGTGGAGCAGAGTAACAAGGGTGGCGGTATGGCGATCATTTCATCTCTCGGCTCGTTTGATCGCGAGTACCGCAAGCAGTACACCATTCCGATCGTTATCAAGGACTCGGGCACGCCACCGCTAACCGGCACCAGCACGCTGACGATCACAATCGGTGATCTGAACGATAACATCATGCAGCCCGGCTCCAAGGAGGTGATCGTGTACAACTACCAAGACCAAGCGCCGGACACACCGATCGGGTGTGTGTTCGTTAACGATCTCGACGATTGGGACACCTCGGACAAGCTGTTCTATTGGGATGAGGCCGAGAATCCACGCTTCAAGCTAGACGACACATCCGGCATGGTGACGATGCGGCGCGGTACACGCGAAGGACGCTACAAGCTGCGCTTCAAGATCTACGACCGTAAGCACGCACAGGAATCGTACGCGAACATGTCAGTGGTGGTGAAGCACATCTCCTACGAGGCGATCGTCAACTCCGGCTCGATCCGGCTGACCGGCATTACGGATGAGGACTTTATACGCATCTGGAACTATCGCACCCAGAACATCTTCCGCAGCAAGTTGGTGCGGTTCCGGGACAAGCTGGCGGAGCTGATGAATGTGGACGTGAAAAATGTGGACGTGGTCAGTGTTCAGATGAAGGACCGGTCGGTGCCGCTGACCGATGTGCGGTTCACCGTGCACGGCGCGTACTTCTACAAGGCGGTGCAGCTGAACAGCGTGATACTGCTGCACAAGGAGGACATCGAGCAGGAGGTGGGCATCAACATCACGATGGTAAACGTGGATGAGTGTCTGCTGGAGAATGCGGATTGTGCCGGGTCGTGCACTAGCATCATCGAGGTTCAAACGAATCCCTTCCTAGTGAATGCGAACAAAACCGCCTTGGTTGGGGTGCAGATCAACTCCACGGCGGAGTGTGTGTGCGGTTCGCGTGAGTACAAGCAGCAGCAGACCTTCAAATCCCATCCCCGTCTGAACGGTGGTCGCTGCACCGATTCCAAGTCGGGTATCAAGTGCTCGTGTTCACCAGGTTACACGGGGCCCCGCTGTCAGCAGGTCGTACGTAGCTTCCGTGGCAGTGGCTGGGCCTGGTACCCACCTCTCGACATGTGCGACAAGTCGCATATTAGCGTCGAGATCATCACAACGAAGCCGGATGGTTTAATTTTCTACAACGGACCTATCACACCACCGAAGGAGGACGACACGTCCAAGCAGCTGTCTGACTTTATTGCACTCGAGCTGGAGCAGGGTTATCCTCGATTCCTCATTGATTACGGCTCGGGTACGCTAGAGTTACGCATCGCGACCAAACATCCGCTCAACGTACAGATCAGATTGGCGGTGTGTTTAGGGACAAGTTCGACTACACTTACAGCCGCTGGCAGTACATGCCAGTCGGGGTCGGTTTCCAGGGGTGCATTCGCGAGTTTAAGCACAACGGAATCCTGTACAATCTGTCCCACCCGGGACTGTCTAAGGGCAGTGCGCCCGGTTGTTTGTACACGCAGGAGGTGTGTGATCTGAATTCAAAGGTCGCCCGGTATCTCGAGCACGGCAAGTGTGTCGGTAGCTATGTCGAGGCCAAGTGTGAATGCAATCCCGGTTGGACGGGCACGTACTGCAGCTTGCCGACCACGCCAACTACGTTCAAAACGCACAGTTACGTGAAGTACGCGCTCAGCTTCGTGCCGGATAAGTTCGTGACGCAGATTCAGCTACGGTTCCGCACGCGTGAAACGTACGGCGAGCTGTTCCGTATCAGCGATCAGCATATGCGCGAGTACGGCATCATGGAGCTGAAGGACGCCAAGGTGTACTTCCGGTACAGCTTAAACACGGGCCAGGTGGAGGAGCAAGAGGTTGCGTTGACGGCGGTGGACGACGGACATAGGCACGTGGTGAAGGTGCAACGGTACGGCTCAGCGGCCATCCTGGAACTGGACGGGGGTGAAGGTGCTAACTTCAACCAAAGCTTCTCGTTCAACGGACATCAGTGGCTGTCAGTGGACAAGCAAGAGGGTGTGTATGCGGGCGGCAAGCCTGAGTTTACCGACGTGAAGACGTACGATGTCAAATCGGCTATCAGAATAGTTGCATCGACGATATCAGGTAAGTCTAGCGGGTATGGCGGCAAAGCGTTTCTGGGTGTTGTTTTATAATGTTCTCTTCCTGTTCCTGCCCTGCCAATAGATTGGACGGTAAAAGCTTGCCACTTCCGCCAGCCACCAACGGTACGCAGTGGGGTCAGGCCACGATGGCCAAGAACATCGACCGCTACTGTTCTTCCAACAATCCTTGCCAGAACGCGTACTGTCCGGATCCGTTCGAGTGTGTCGACCTATGGAACAAGTACGAGTGCGCGTAAGTAGCTCAATGTTCACTGTGAGAGATCGTGTGTCTTTTTGGTCACGCAGTTAACAGTTTGTGTTTGGATTGAATCTTTTTCGTTACAGCTGTGGCAATGGTATGATCATCTCACCGGAAGGCAAAACCTGCATCGATCGGAACGAGTGTCTGGACTATCCGTGTTTTAATGGAGGCACTTGCATCTAAAGTACAAGTGCATCTGTCCGGACTCGTACTGGGGCGAGAGTTATGAGTTTCTGAAAGAACGACAAGCGCTTAAATTCAGCACCAGTGCCTTGACCGCCGTTATAGCCGGCCTATTACTGATCATTAGTAAGTGGAGTCGAGTTTGGGTGTGCTTTAAACATAATTTTGGAGATCTTTTCTAAAGACAAGTTTTGTTTTTGTGTCTTCTTTTCTACATGCAACAGTTTTCCTGTTTGTTTATTTTTCCTGCTCCCGGCGTCGTTCAGCTAACTTCAAAAAGAAGCCAGTCACCAAGGACGACATCCGCGAGAACATCATCAACTACTGCGACGAAGGTGGTGGCGAGAACGACATGACCGCGTTTGACATGAAGACACTCAAGATCCCGATTGGTCCGCTGCCAGAGCTCGTTCAATATAAGGCACCGCCAGTACGTAAGTAGCGTGTTTCGTTTGCATGTGCCATTTAGGTAGTTATGCGCCAAGCACCTGCCCGTATTGCCCTCTCCAGCATCGCCTGCTATTTATTTGCTATTAATTGCAATTATTTGCTGATTCAGTGTTACGTGTTTTTTGTGTGCGTCAGTTCTTTGTTTGTAATCTAATGGGAAGCTCATTTATATCCGTGGGCCAACAACGCTTTCCTAACAATTTTTATTATGTTCTGTCCATTCTACGAACACACCAAAAGGTCCAGATATTGCCGTCGTGTCCGACCAGGTCGTCGGCAAGGTGGACGTGTTCCTGGACGACCGGAAGCGACGCGTCGACATCGACTCAGCCTCCGGGCCATTCGACGATCTGCGTAACTACGCCTACGAAGGTTGTGGGAGTACCTCGGGTTCGCTAAGTTCCTTACAGTCAGGTAAATCAAAAAAATTGCCCAAACCCGTAATAATCTTCCAAACCTGCCCCGAACAGCACACGACGATAAACACCTAAAATGTCCTCCCTGTTCCTACTGTTCCACCACATGTACGGACGATAAACCCCATGAGTTTAGCTTTTTAACCACTAGTGGTCCCCGTTTCGATAAGTTAGTCAATATTTAAGAACCCAACGAAGAGCAGATCGAAGATGAAGATGTTAGTTAAAAGTAACTGTAGCTGTCGCAGATGCTGTAGGTCTTTTGTTCTTGAGATCAGAGTTTGTGCACGTTCGTTTATTTTATCATGACATACCGTCAGACGAAGCTGAATGATGCGCACGGACTTGTAGATAAATCATTGTGTTCAAAACCTTCAACCCTCCCAAGAAGGTAAAAAAAAACAAATTCGTCGTATAAGACATACGATCTATGGGATTTCTCGCCGGTGTGTGAGCTAACCGGTAGATATTATTTGTAAAATAGTCACTAAAATCCATAAACTCTTAGAAATCCCCATTTACGATGCGGACACAGTCGTCCGAGCCAAAGCGGGACTGTAAAACTGTTTTCCAGCAGTGCGTCAGTTCGCAAGAAGCGAAGATGTTGCGAAAATGGAAGTGTATTGGGGCAGAATCAATTTAAATCGATTTTATTAACTGCCAATAGATGGTACCTTGAAGCTACAAACAGCCAAACAGTGCAACACGCAGAGTTGGATTGCTCAGAAAACGAGAGCACCACATGCTCGCTGTAATTGCGTAAGGAAAAGCGCATCACTGTAACTATGTCGGTTATGATAGGCCGGTATGCTGTAAATAATGAATATAAAATCAAATCTACATCCTACACGTTGTGTACAGACACGTAACAGTTTAGTGCGATGGGAGACACTGTAAAAACACTGGATAGAAAGAAAAAATAGAAGAAAAAAAAAACAATGTTTCAGGACAGAACATGACACAAGAACGGGGATATTAGCTGATGGGGTCAAAAGATTCAACGAATTTTCATTTTTTCACAATAACTATTTATGTACACGTGTTCCTTCGAAAGGCTCACGGAGCGAGTGAAGCGATATTGCCATGATGGTAAAAGCATCGTCAACGTTACAGATGGACGATGATCCTGTGAAAGGAAACCCATGCAGTAACTGGTGGAAGTAGCCCATCCATAAAATCGTTAACGTTGTTTTCGGTGAGATAGTGAGAAACAAAAACTCTGCTCAATAGAATTCTCTATTGGTCTGAAGAAACCTTGAAAAGGTAAAATTTCGTACTCTCCATTATTTTTCATCGGTATGATGAACTTGCCACAAATAGGAAAACTCTAAATATTTCTAAATCACAAAACAAAATCCCAGTAAAATCAAAGCAGAAACAAATAATCGAACGAACCAACAAGCGCACAACAACCTCACCTACAAGTGGACTGCAAGTGGACAAAATTTACGAACAAACCTAGAAATTCAATCAAAAGTTCCGGCGAAAGAAACAAAAGCCGGAGACCGCTAAAGGTTATAAAGCAAACACGTGCTCACCAGTCTCCCAAACTACCAGACAACCTACTTGTTTGACCGGAATGAAAACTTTTACGAATGCACGACTGAAAGCAAATACAAGAACAAGAAAGCGTAGTTCAGTCAAACTTTGAATGAATACGGGTCGATTTAAGTTCTTTATTTTTTTCGACCTTGTTTTAAGAATGAAAAAAAACACAGTTTAGTCACATAATGCTTCAGTAGACTGCTTGGTGAGGTTGATTTGAGCGTTCACTAATATCGGCGCTGGTTGGTTTCGTTTTCGAATCAAACATCTCTTCAAACATCCTCCTCTGTTTATTGAGAAACCTTACAACTATGGATTCCATTGTGTTTTGCACGACAGCTTGATTTAAACCATCTTTTCTCGAAATCAATGGAAATAGCTCCAATTTACTGTAAGATAAGTAAAGCCACTCATTTGTGCAGGGTTATGAGTATTTTGTGTTTTCAATCAATGACGATGAGTATTTCTATCACTTTTAACGATGATGTGGTAAATCAACTGCAAGATAAGGATGATAGTGATTAACTGGGGGCAGGAGGAGGAGCAGGGCATATTAAAAGTTGATCAAAAGAAATTTTGAGAATTGTTCGAACGTGCTGCACGACACAACTTCAATCGCTGCAATGAATGAACGTTAGTGAAGTGCAATTTTTAGCATTTTCCTTTCGCTCAGCAATCCTAAGAGCCTCGAAGGCGAAAATGTATCCAGACTTTGCAGTGAAGTTTCGTTGAATAAAAATTACCCTGAAAAGATGGTTGATAATGTTTGGTACGCCAATAAAAGAACTTCCTTTCGATGTCATTTTCTTTCATATATGTTCTGTTTGAGCATGCATTTACATATTTTATAAGATTATTGGACAAACAAGCAACCGGCGCAGTACGCTTCAAGGCTCAGTCTTTTTCTTCTTCTATTTGGTGTAATGTCCTACGTGGACATGCCGGCCTATACAGGCTTTCGAGAATGAATTCATCAAGGATCAGTCACGTTTACTTTATTGATTTGCAAAACATTTGAGGTAGTTTGTTGGTTAGAAGGATTAGTAGATTTATACAGCTTCTTGCATAGTGCTTTTAGGGTGTGGCAACTTTAACTATCGAAAGATGAACGAATTATTGATTTTCAAGTTGTTATGTAGCGTTCATAAAAAAGGGAAACCGTTTCAAATAATATGTAAAATACTTGATCGAAGCGCAAATACAGTTCATTCATCTAATTGTGTATGTTTATGTATCATTGTATATAAACGAGATGAAGAGAATTCTAACATAAAATTCCAATAAAACACAGAGAAAATAAAAGTTACAGAAAACAACCATACCTTACCAACAAAACAAAGCATTTTAAAGACTGCGAGATTTTTTATTGGAAGGAAAAAGACGCACTCTCAACTAAGAATTGGTTTGTGAGCCATGTTTTGATTATAGGTTTTTTATTCATTGTGGTACAAAAAGGGACAGACAAAAGAAATAAAAAACAAAAATATTTGAGAAGAACATAAGCTGTAAAAATAAAATTTTAATAAAAAACAAATAAATACAATTAAATCTGCCCACAGGTGCGTTTTTTTTTTAAGAATGAAAGAAAAATTATTACGACCAATGACAGGTAGCAGATAATACAGGGTTTTCAGGGATTATATAGACATGTTCAGCGAGTTGTAGATTCGTTCAGGCATATAATAGACTCTTTCAGCGAGATATAGAATTGTTCGGAAGTAGGTGTAGACATGTTCGGCGATACTATAGAGCTGTCACTTTCGTACCCCTTGGACTGCAGCTTAGATCATTCTCATCAGAAGGTAAACAAACGGTTTTCGTAAAAATATGTTTGTTTTAACTAATTCATGTATTAAACAGCTTGGGGAATGATTATTAGCTACTTTTAGGACTTCTAAGAATAAAAAATTGAACCCTGCGGCACAGTGTGTAAACAAAACAAATGACAGCACTACAGAATCGCTGAACATGTCAACGCCTGCTTACGAACAATTCAATATCTCGCTGAAAGTGTCAATTATATGCCCGAACGAATCAACAACTCGCTGAACATGTCAATAATATCATTGAAAACCCTGTAAGGTATGAATATGAAATTTAAAAATGATTAAAATTTTACCTGGATACATGAACAAAAATTAACAAGTGCAATGATTGAGTACGTAAAACAGGTAGTCAAATTCCACATGGATATTTTAATTCACCAAACGATTCTTACTGTACTTTTCCAAACCATTGTCTTTTGATGTTGCTTCATTTATTTTTCCATGTTTTTCTTTGTAATTTTATTAAATGTCAAACGTAAATTTGACGCAAAATTTATCAAATACCAATGGATTATAAATGCCTCACAAAATAGCTCTACCTGGCAACTATTTTAACTTTACAATTCACTCAATAAACAGGAAGCATTCATTTTGTGGTGTTTGATTTTGTCCTGGACGAGGTAAATTATAGCCCGTAAGCGACAAAGAACGATGCGTCACAAGAAATTGTGCATCATTCGTATTACCGTGTCTACAATATTGTGTGGTTCATGATTGTAATCCTTTACCTTCAAGCAGCTATAGCAGAACCAGCCAAGAAACCGGTAAACAACAGTTTTACACCAATTTTACTACCAAAAAAACTGCAATCCGGTGAAGCACTGCAGACAGCTCACCACCTACCAGTATCTACAACGGGAACGACAAGTTTTTGTTCGTTCCCGAAGCCGGACATTGCCAAACACTTGGTTAAGAGAATTTTCAAACAATCTTCAGAACTCCAAAGAAAATGGATTGCAAGAAGCGGGAGTCGCTAGCATGGTACCGTTTTGTTTGTCAGTTCGGCAGATTCAACTTTCCCAACCATGACCGCTTGGACGGTCATGCAACCGTATTCCCATTCAACCAATCATCCTTCGTTAGTCGTAAATCCTCAATCGGCTAAACTTTAACGGAAAGTGTTCCTTCTTTGTTGGTTACTGAGGATTTTCAGATTTGTTTTCGCGATCGAAACTAACCGGTTTAAAAGGGTGCAAAAATTTAATTTTACGCGTGCATGTATATTCATAAAATTTGATTGACATGTTTTACGTGCCCCTTAAATGAAATAGACGGCCTGAGCTATGTCAAAGTCTTGCAAATCAGCGGTAAAGTTGAATATTCTCAAACATGGACTATTTAGAGCTATTTTCTCCGTAACGCGTGTTACCTCGATCAAGCGGGACAAATACACCGTGCCGAACTGCTGCTCTGGTACGTCAGTATCAATTTGCTTAAGAGTACGCGGTGCGTTTATCGTTCTATTGAGAACTCCTGCTACAAACAAAGCCTGAGGATTTTTCTGTGGTTGTTCAATGTCTTGACACATAATAGCAAACCACGCAATGAAATGGGCGGCAGCGGAGAACGGCCGTTCAGAGAAACACCAGAAACGCGTAACGAGAGCACTTCCGTTGTAAGGATTCTATTCTACCTACTAAATAGTTCTCGTAAGGACACCACAAAATAAACGCATTTAAAAAAAAACATCAAGCAACACTAATATAAATTTTGATTCGCACACTACGTAATTATCAAGACATGCGAGATCCTCATCATAAGCGCATATTAAAATACGCCTCTAATGCATATCGCATATATAACAGGGCTTGCTTTAGATCTTACGTCCACCGAGTGCTAGCACAGTTTAAAATTCACCCTAAAGCCTTTTGGGGATATGCTGATAAACGTCGTAAATCTAATGATATCCCTTCTCATCTGACTCTTGGCAATCTCTCTGCATCCGGTACTGACGGCTGCTGCAACCTTCTAGCTGAACATTTTTCAAGTGTGTATGCTGAATCAATCAAAACCAAAGCATCAATCTCTAATAGCACTCATTACACGCCCACCGATGTAATCAACGACAGTAATCTAAACTTACACCTTAGCACAGTTTTACAAGCAATAAAAAATCTTAAACAGTCATATAATCCCGGTCCAGATGGCATTCCAGCAGCAGTATACAAGAAATGCAATACTGTCCTTGGTTCTCTCCTATTAAAGTGGGACACCAAACCCCAGCTCATTTACATCGATTGACCGCATAGAAAGAGTGCAGAGATCATTTACTCGGTATGTTGTCAGCAAAATGCCCGGCTACACGCCAAATACCCTACCGGACTATGGGCAAAGATGCCAGTTGTTGGGTCTGGACTCATTGGAGAAACGCCGTCACATTTCCCAAATAATATTTGTTGCTTCGCTCATATCTAATGCTGTGGATTCACAAATCATTATTTCATCCCTGCATTTCTATGTTCCAATTCGTTCCTTACGCCCTCGTGCTCCTTTATTTGTTCCAAATCGACGCATTTCAGTTGGTTTAAATGACCCTTTATTACGTGCTGTGAGATTGTTTAATTCCTGCGCACACCTATTTAACCATCACCTCTCCTTAGCATCCTTTCGATCCATGCTCCGACCAAATATTTAATAAGTTTAGTTAATAGGTATGTTGTTAAGAATTCAATTCAGACAGCAGTTATGTAAATAAATAAATAAATAAATAAATTGCAGTTCAAGTGTAGGATCATTAAAATCCCATGTTATCCAAAACCTAACTCCTAAAATTATAATTGTGCGATTGATAGTATCCTCATTGTACAAATGAAAAGTTAGAGCATAAGCTAGAAAAACACCAAGGATACAAATAATTAATACCCCATTAACAGTTTCATCATTCAGAACATAATTTGTAATAGTTGACTGGACTACTATTATTTGTTACTGATAGTTGTCACTATTATTTGTTACTCTGCTGTATATGTTTTACCAGCGCATGTAAGATTTGAAAATGGATAGCAGAATATGAGGCGATGGCACGTTTTCCATAAGGGCAAGGGAGCCATAGGGTCTTTTTTTAAGTAAAAACTATATTTAAAAGACATTGCCAGCGCCTACACGTACGGTCCAAAACAGAGGAAGTCATACAAATACTTGGAAAAGTCTGCGCCTTTGCGTTCTGGCGCCCACCCGACCTTTACCGAGCCAACCCGAATAGTTGTGTTCGTTAAACATGTGTGCGTATCACGTAACAGCATTTGTACTGCTTACCTGCCGTATGCCGCTGTGATACTGAGCGAGACGCATAGAAAACGCATCAAAAGGACATGTGTAGCCGTGAGGAAACTTTTCTGTGTCTGTTTTGCCTTGTCCTTGCCTTTAGATCCTGAAGGGTAAAGCACGCATACATTTCGGGTACGTTCGTGGTATAAGCCCTGTCCCTCTTATGTGAATGGTGAAGACAGAATCATTTGCAATCGTTTCTGCTTTTGGGCGTGTACAGGCCCTTTTTTTTTTTTTTTTTTTTTTTTTTTTTTTTTTTTTTTTTTTTTTTTTTTTTTTT
>SIXB01001872.1:0-12068 GCA_007018985.1 Anopheles bwambae | reverse complement strand
TTTTCCAGCTTACGGTGGCCCTTGCGGCGCGGGTTGTTGCCGTGCCGCAGGTCCTGAGGGACCCCCATTTGCGTCCCTCGCCCGCCGTCTGGCCCGCCTGCGTCGCCTTGCCGTTGGTGGACGCTCAACATCCCATCTCGCTTGGAGAGTGGAGAAGATTGTCCTGGCGGCAGCGCGGACGGCCTCCCACGTATCGCTGCGGGCGCACATTTCCGAGAGCGTGTACAGGCCCTTGGACGCCGTATGTACGCACATAATGAGCATTCAAAACAATGTCTTCCAATGACTTGACATAGACATCCATGTGTTATATGTTTGTTTGTTGATTTTACCTCAAATCCCTTTTTTGTTAAAAATTTTAAACCAACAGTATAGTGAGAATGCATAAACGTTTGCATCTAGAAGAGGAAAATTGCAAATTCATTAAGTTTACAATTTGGAAACTAATTGGTTAATTTGTTTTTCAAATTTGTAGAGTTGTGAGTAAGCTTCAATTACTTTTTACAGTTTGGCTTTTTATGAATGGGATTGGGATTACGATTGGGATTGCGATTGAAATTAGAGGCTGTCCCCGAAATACGCTATTGATGATGGTAGAGAGAAACCACGTATCCCTGGTTCCGGAAGTCGAATTGTCCAGTTTTCTGTCAAAATATAGCAAATGTAGCATTTAATGAGAAATTATGGACACTAAATAAATTAATTGATTTGATATTGAATAAAGGTCCACGTATCTTGGCAAAACAGATTACTAAAAAAAATCTCCCCCCCCCCCCGCAAACTAAAATAAAACGCTATACCACATTGGGATTGGGATTATAAGATTCGAATCTCATCCAAGATTGGGATTCGACGATTCGAATCCCTTCTAAGATTCATTTTTCCCATCACTACTGTTGACGACATCAGGATTACCAATTAGATTTGACTGTTTATTGCGTCAACCAGTGGGTATGTTATATAGTTTGATTTGACGACTGTTCCACAAGACCGACGCAAAGTTTAACTTGACTATTCATACGATCTACACTAATTTTGAAAGTGAATTTAACGACTTTCAGGAAACCTTCAGGGACAAACAAACGATAAAAAGATTATCTCCAACAAATCAAAACAGAAGCGTTCGTTCTTCTAATAATTAGTTTAATTATCAAAATACCTTTTCCACACAAGTTATCTGTTGCGATCCACATTAGAAATAACGCAGAACTATTCGAGCCATAATATTAAACCGGACCATTCTTTGTTGTATCACGTACTCATAACATTTTATTTTTCTCGTTCTAGACAAGCAGTTGTATTGTTCACACTATTATTTTCACAAAAGTAAACGATTATCTTAGCTCAAATTTACACATCTTGCCCATACCACCAATGATTGAAATAAAAGTGAAATAAAGTGAACAATTGCAGGCTGAAGGGCGTGATTCCCCATTTGCTCAACACATAATTACACCGGGTCTAGAGAAGGCCATCGTCATACCATCGCAGCTATGACATGTTTCCGCTATCCGAACCGTGCACGGAATACTAATCTTCCGACAGTATACCACTTTCACCGGGTCTCCAACAAAAGAGTAGCTCCAAAACAGCCATCTTACAGCCCCATCAACAGTTTGGCAAGGTACCTCCTGTACAGCCACAGGAACCATGTACCGACGATTAGTGAAGTACCATTTTCGCACTTACATTTACAATTATACACTCACTTAAATCGATGTGAGTTTAGTTGGAAACGATGAAAATCTCTCTTGAAGTGCTTTTATCTATATTTTTAAATTATTCTGATTTCATGTTTTGCGCTTTCAAATATCAAGCATTATCATGCACCAGTAACCCGGTAACCTAGCAGATGAGTAATAAAAGAAGCTGTGTTTTTTGCATCGTGCCCGACTCATCAGATGGATTACTAGGGATTGACGTTTTAAAATCCTCCAGCGAACCAAATGCTATTGCTCAGAGCTAGCTCAGTACAGTGTATAAACTCAATGTCAGCAACTGCAACTCAGCAAACTTAGCGGGCATAACAGATTTTTCTTCCGAGTGTTTGCGCCAGCAGATAATATTCACCGTAGCGTTAATGCGCAAACAATTTTTTAAACAGGTGTTTGTGCACGTTGGTATAACAGAGAGGTTTTATAGCGTTACTGTTTAATACGCTTACCATCTTAAGGTGGAATTGTGTTCAGCTTCCAGGTAATTACAACGCTTTCCAAGCACTCTTGCTTTATACACATTGTTTTTATTCAGTAGGAACGGCTTCGGCCGTATTGAATTTGTATAGGTTTTTTCTTAACATTTAATTTTTATACAATCACTTTTGATGTTTGGAAGAGTCAGAAAATTTAACAATTCGAAGAACAAAATGTTTAAAGTAATCTGTTTTAATATTTTTTTCTCTAGGTACCTATTTAACCACAATACCACAATAATTTGATTTAAAATAAATTATCATCGTTTCAATAAACATTTTAACAAAAATCGTTTAACTCATTACAACCCTCTCTTTTTATAGATTTTGAAATTTCGTGTGAATTAAAGGACTTTTCATATAATTTGAATGCATCTCGCACTTTTAGTCAACCCTAGCAAGCTATCGCACGGGTACGTACGGCTGCTCAGCATGTGTGAAGAAGTGGTGTAATAACTTATGCTGTTCGTACACCAATGCATTTAATTCCCCTTGCCGAAAACGTGAACAGCATAAGGAGGACTGCAAAGCTGTAAGCTGTGTCCCGGCTACAAATGATATTAGTCCTTGCACAGTGCAGCACATTGCAAGCCAGGTGTTGTTTGTGTAAGTGCGTTTGTACATGGGTAGGTTAGAATGTGTACTAAAACTGCAATCTTCAAGAAAATGTGTTCCTGCTACGAAGAAATTTATGTCAGTGACTGTGTTCTCCGTTTCGTATAATATGAATTTGTGCTACGGTGGCGTCTGTGTCTCTACGTGCTTTCTACTGGCTTTCTACCACACGGTAAAACAATCCGCAATCATGTTTAATGAATTGTGAGCTTATTTAATTTTTTTTGTAAAGTTATACGCTAATTTCTTTCGCAACGGATGATTGTTGGTTTTATTTGACAACATTTGTCTCCAAACTTTCGACCGATGGAGACAGGACGGCTGGTCGTGGTCTATGTTTCCCAACTGTGGACGTTTGGCCATTCCCAGCCTCGTTTGGCTGTTGTTAGTTTTTGCCTTTTCCCGTCCCTCAATAACAGTGCAAATGAACAACGAACAAAACGACCACGAAAAATTGCTCACTTTCTCGTTTTCTCTTTAGCGGCGCCGGCTAACTTTGTGTGTGAATAGCAAACATTCTGGCTGCAACATGTACGCCCTAATTTTTCAATCTTCTACACCAAACTCCCCTCGCCCTTTAAAAAGCAGAATGGTCTCTGTGGAAGATCTTGCAACCATAGTGCATACAGAACGATGCCCCAAAATCCCTTCCCATTCAATAGGTAATGCCAGCACGAAGTGGAACTCAAAAAAAAACACACACACATACAAACCCAACTCTCCATTGCACTCGATTGGTTCCTGCCGGGCGCTATTATTGTTGGACACTTCTGGGTAATAGCTTTTAAGATAGAGGTATGTGTTCCATTTCTTGTAGTGGTTTCATTTTTTCAATTCTGTTTAATTCGCCTTAAATTTGTTCTTGTTGTTTCATTGTCCAAGGGTTGCACGATGGTGGTGCATAGAAGAAGGCCAAAACTTTCGTAGTCACAGAAGGAAAATCAAACATAGTTATTTTAATGAAACTGAGCTTTCAATTCGGCACAATTTTAGTAAAATTAAAAAAAAAAAACAATGAAAATGTTATGTCATGTTATGTCCTTTCCAATGAATTATTTCGTTGCCAACAAATATTTGATGAACAATTCTTAAGAGAATGAATTCTCGTTTTAGCTTTAAGCTCATTAAAAATCATGAATCTCGTACTCATATGTATGTACTTCAGGGAAAAAAATCAAGACACTTGGCGACCAATTAAGCAATTTCTGTAAGAAAAATACTTGTAAAAAGTAACAAAATCACTCAGCCAACAGGAATTAAAAACGCAAGCTCTAACACTGTTTTGAAAATGTAAAAAATGAAGATCTGAATTGGACTGAACGACTTGTTGTAATTTATGGACTTTAGATATCATCAAAAGTAAGAATTAGCTGCTTGGATTTCAGCTCAAAAATATCGATAATCAAAATAACACCAATATTAATTTTACGTTACAAAATTTACTGCTCTGTATTTTAACTGTCGCATAAGTCATGGTCAGTTTTTGCACATTATTTTTGCATACTGAATCTTATTAGTTGCGATAAAACTATGCAAATGTTGGAAACATCAGAGGCCTGTGACCAATTGAAAATAATCTGCTACAGCTTTTTTACTGTTTTTTAAAGTCAAAATTTTAACTTTTGTAACGTAACTATCATCCTAAAATGAAATGAAAAGATCTGCTAACGATATGATTTTTGTATCATATAATATCATCTAAAAGCTAGGCTGCTGCCCGTGGTGCTATTTTCAGTGGTGTTTTGACCCGCGGGGTCAAATGAGTTTGACAACGCTGGGGTAAAAGTTGGACCGGATTTCAGAGTCGAAACTGCGTTTCTCAAATTATTTGCACAGTTGCAGCAGGAACTTATTTCATTGTCTTTTTTGTAAAAATCATCCATGTTGTACGTTGGCGTATAAGTTGGCGCATTTCGATTAGTTTTATAACTAAGCACTCAAGTTTCTTTTGGTTTGATAGTGTTTGTCATTCTCTATCCCAATGATTGCCATAATATTTACATAATGGCAGCTGTTGTTCCGCCATTGAAGTTTCATTTCATACCGAAGTGCAACGCCAGTTGACCAGAGTTGGGCCAGGAAAAATCATTTTGATTCAATCCGTCAAAGAACATCAATGTACGAAAAACAGAAAGAAAACAAATGACATAAACGATAGGGCGTTGAGCAAAGTGGTCTACATAATGTGATAGGTTTTTTTTTCTTCTGTCGTTTAACGGAGAACATCACCGTCATTCTGAATATGTCAAAATTCAAATAAATCCTTTATGAATCATATTTCTAGGACAAATGTCTTCAATTTTAAAACGAACCTCAAACAGTAGTACATCCATCATTCACTTTTTGTACCACGTTTCTTAGAATCTTAAACCGCGTAATTTTAAACCCACTAATACTCTATTTATGGTGGAGCATAGTGTGGCCTTTTTGCTCAATTGTTCGGCAAATTGAATTCTCTTTGAAAGGTTTAATCAATCAAACGTTTTAAGCTCGTAGCCAATTAATGAGAGCTAAGGGAATAAACAGTCTGAAAATTTTGATGAAATTTCTTTTCCTGTTGAGTGAACCGTAAAAGCTCTTCATTTATGGAATGAAGTGAATTAATGGAGAAATAGAAATTATGTGCGATGTTAAAAAGATGGATCGAGAATGGTTTTATAAGGTACATTTTTATTGAATGCAGTATGACAAAATGGCTCCACCACGGACTGTGGTCGTTTAAGTCCTCAAAATGAATATTATACCATGATAAAGAAGGTAATGGGTAAATTGTTGATCGCTGTTTTGTATTTTAATGTACCTTTGGGATTGTTTTAACTGCTTAGAGCAAGTAATTAAAGTAATTGTTGGAAATTCTTGCATGGTGGTGTTTGATCACACTCTTTTTCTTCTTTGGCTCAATAACCGTTGTCGGTCAAGGGCTGCCTGTAGCACTAGTGGGCTTATTGATAACCATAGCATGATAGTCAGTCCTACGTATTGCAGCACGGTCTTGAACCCATGACGGACATGTTGTTAAGTCGTACGAGTTGACGACTGTACCACGAGACCGGCCTGATCACAGTCTAGGTAATATTATAAGAACAAGATGTTTATTCCTGATTATTCCTAGATGCTAGCTGAACTGTTTGGCGGTGCTGATATTCTGACGGTCATCAAAGCCGGAAGGATAAGATGGCTGGGACATGTGATGGGGTTGCTGGACTCATGCCCCATCAGGAGGGTCCTCGTCAGCGACCCGTTCGGCACGAGGTGTAGAGGAGCACAGCGAGCTCGTTGGCTGGATCAGGTGGAGTCGAACCTGTCGGAGATCGGATGCAGCCGTGGTTGGAGGACTGCAGCCCAGGACCAAATGGCGGAAACGGATTGGCGAGCTGGCCATGTCTACTAGACGTGCTCGTACATGAGCAGGCCAAGAAGAAGAAGAAGAAGAATATTCCTAAATGTTTATAGGAATTGGAAGGCTAGTTAATAGTCGCTTTGCTTAATTAAAAATTGCATGCTGATACATTTGATCAGTTATATGCAATGGGCTTATGTTAAAAAAAAAAAAAACAAGTTCTTTAGTGCACAAATTGTACTATCCATATTAACCTTGACGATCGGAAAGAAATATGAACTGGAGTTTCTGGTTAGTTGAATGTTTCATTTAAAGAACTTGTTGACTTGTTTAAAGCCTCCCAAAAATTTTTATTCGCTTTAAATATTCTAGATTGTTCCTGATTTGAAATGGCATATCTTTGAAAAAACAATGTATTGAAAGCTAATGCCCAATACGCTTGAACAGGTTACACATATTCTATTTTAAAAATATACAAACGTTCCTTTAGATTTTTCGTCTGAAACAAGCTCTTTTAATTCATATTTTTTTCACATGCAATATTTTCATATCAAATCTGTTTTTTGTCAATTTTGGCAGCAATTTTGTCAACTTATTCCATATATGATGAGCTTTTACGGTTCACTGCAGTTACGCTGAGGCGCAGACTTTTGTAGACTAATTACTAGTGTGCACTCGAACTACGTGCACGCAGTAGTAATGTGCTGTTATTGACTCCCAAATAACTTTGGAGATTAAATTTTGCATCGATTCTTTCGACGCTTATTGTGTTCCTGGACTTCTTGCTTTCGCCGTTTTTTGATACCAACTCTTTACAGTTGTGCAATAAACCGTCATAATTACCGTAGTTTAGAAACGAAAATCAATTCTTCTGCAGCTTAAAATGTAACAAAATAGTAAGTTTTCTGATATATGTTTCCTTTCTAAAAACTAAACTTGGCAAATGTTTTTTACTTGTTCATAGCAAACTCTGAAATTCAAGACGTCGATTTTATGCACAAGTTTTCCTGCATACAGATGCGGTTCAAGAGCAGGAAGTAAGCTCTTGCCAGCACTACAAGTTGTTGCAATATCGAAGTTAACAGCACAGTTGTTCCTTTATGTGTATTGTATTCTGTTGAGACACAGGCACGGATGCCCTGTCATCTAATCGTGTTTAACGAAACACGAAGATCGTTTCGTTGAGCTTTGAGCTTTCGGCTCGGACGATTAGTTTATAAGTATAAGTGTAGTTCTAGAAATAAACTCTCTTCTAATTTTGCAACTGAACAAGCCAGAACCACCGGTAAATATCGAACGCTAGAAAAGTTACACCGAAACACGAAAGAAAAGATTATCCGAAATCGTAAGATTGAACATATTCATATTTAAGAAGCGCGAGATCGACTTGAGGGTCGTCTTTGTAAAGCACTCAATAGTAAGTATGCTCGCAAAGAGGGAATGCCTCTTAGTCTTCGGTGTACTCTGCAGTGCAAAGTAATGACTTCATGACGACAAATTTCACACTTCATCGCATCACACGATCTATCACGACGATCGGCACCGGGGACGGGAACCATATTCATGCCGCCTGTTACACTGCAGGACAAGATTTATGCGTACACGGATATACTCCCAAATGCTGTTGCTATCGGCGATTCGGTGACTGTTTGCCATGGAAAATGCTATCATGATTGGTGCTTACCATCCCTCTGTTAACAGCGTATAGTACCGAGTTTACGGGGCAAAATAAAATTCTATGATTTGTGATTGCGGTGCATTGCGGTTCAAGGAAGGTATGTTTGATGTGTAACGCTTTGTAAAGCTGTAAAGCTTGCTGTATGTAAATGTGCCCAATCAAGAAATGGTTATCGTCCACGCAAGTGCGACACAATCGTAAATATTGGTTTACACAATGATTTCACAATATTTACACAATAATGAGCCACCGCTGTAGCCATAGCATTTGGCTGTTCATTAATACCACTAAAAAGTATGGAATGGTTTTGTGATTTTCTCGACACAGATGAAATCAAGAGCAAATTGCATAAAGTGTATTATTGAAGTGTAAGATGAAACAGCAGACGGATAAATAAGCCAGCCCTTTTGACGTTGATGCATAGAGAATGATAATAGAAAACAGTAGCGATGGTATCGCTACTTAATCACCGTGATATCGTTGTAAGCTCACACAACTTGAACTATTTGCAAGGATTTCAAGATTCCAGGGCAGTTTGTACTGTCATGAGCCAAGGTGGAACGAACTGTTCGAAGCGGACTGATTGAACCTAGCAGCGATCATTGAAACCCGGAACGGGTTTCCCTTACTAGAAACGTTGTAGCTTAGAGGCCTTACCTTAGGTAGGGGAGCATATCCATGCTCCTGAAATGAAAAGTCGTAGACGAGATATATAGGAAGTTTAACGTCCTATCCTAACAGTCCAAACGAATCTGGCCTATCATGGCTACAATATGTCTATAGCTGATAGGGTGTATCACAAGAAGCTCTGTAAAGAAGATATACTACAATTGTTATTTTCTTGTTCGATGTATAAATTAATCCTGCTGACCATGTTTCCTGTCTGGATACACTTCTGTCTTGCAAATAAAACAATGGATCGGAGTACTGATCGTATTTTGAGTATAGTGGGGGTTTTATTTCCGTTTTGTCCACCAGAGAGAACATTTTCAAGAAAATATTGAAAGATTATAAATGATAAGATTTTGCCGTCTCGACTTCGAGCAATATCAAGGAAATGTTTAAGAGGATTTTTTTTCGAAATTGCTGTTTATGCACTATTCTGATTTTCGAAATATTCAGAAACTATGTTAAAAAATGCATTATTTCTCGACGTGTTTGGTCCATCTGCCGAATTTTGTTTTTACACTGTTCCCTAAGAATGGCATGATATATCATATGTTTTTTTCGTTGAAGCTACAAATTCTATGTTCAACATTTTACACACATGCAACAATATTAAAGCCGAAATTAGATGAATCCTTGGTAACCTGGATATAGCAAAAAATGAGAAGACTGATATACTAGCGAAAGCAGGAGTACACGCAAAAAAAAACAAAAAAACATTGAATATAGAATCCAGGATGCCATCACGATAGCCAAAACAACAATGATATACGAAATAAAAGAAAATTGTACATAAAAATGTGTGAGGAGAACGGACCAAAATATCAAACTTTAAAACCATTTTCCGAAACTCAGCCTAGGCATCACAATAAAAACCTTAAAACAAGAAAAACTCCCACAACTAACCGAGTAGTAGCAGATCACGACCTTTCAAATTTTGGTTGCAAAAAATGAAAATAGTATATGACGGAATTTGCATTAACTGTAACGTATCAGACACAGCCAGACATATGATCTTCGAATGCCAAAAATATAACCTACCACTAAATATAAATGTGTAAAAAGAATACTTCGAACAACATTCGAAAGACAGGGACAGAACGATACATAAAACAAGTCATGCAATTTATAAAAACAAATAATCTAGAATTTCTTTAACTTTACAACCTAAGCACCTATATGACTCCGAGTAGTCGAATAGGTTTAAGAGAGCCTGGTAAGCCTCTGAAAAAGAAAACGGCAAGGTTAGTCTATTTATCGAAGGATATATTCCAAAGCTCGCATATAAATAATAAGAATACGAAGAACATACGACAATTGATCTGTTATGTTGAATTCGTTTACGTTCCTAAAATGAAACGGCTATAATTTTTCAACCCTTCAACAGCGTTTAATCTGCGAAAAAAAGTGTTTTTATTTGTCGGGGGTGACATCAACAGAAAGTCGCCAGGTAACGTAGGGTAAAACCAGAAACAGGAAAAGAAAAGCGAGTGCAAATTGAACAGAATGGGCGTAATTGAAGGCGTGGAAATTTATTGTTTCTTGTACTTGAAGCGTACAATTTATATTCCACGATGATGGAATACAGTGCTTTCCAGAAGAGACCGCTACGTTCCTTTCATACTAGGGGCTGAGATAGCTTGGAGCTCGCTGTTGGAACATCGATCGTAGGACATGCTCTTGACGAAGTAATTCAATCCTTGTGAGAGTGTACGACCACAAATGAAGGCATTGTGGGGCAAAAGGTTGTTGAGATGTTCTCATTTATACACAAATAAAAAAAAAGATGAATAAATAAACGTCAATAAACCAAAATGGAAAATAATTCAATTTCATCTACTTGAACATGTTCCAGCCTAGAGCAAAGAGTCGAAAACAAGAGCGAATTTTCTCGAACGATCTAGTTAAAGACTTTGGATCTTGAAGTCTTGGCCCAAGTCCCCTCGCTAAATTGTGTAGATGCATAGTTTGATGACTCGTGAACAAAAGAACACGTGAACATTTCGCGTCCCAGCCTCCATTGCATCTCACTGCTGCCTCGGCGAGAGATAATGAAAAAAAAATAAACAGTGCAGCAAAGACGGAGGCAGAAAAGTTCACAGACTATGCGAGCATCCGGTTGGAAAGGACGGCGTGGCGTTGCCAGAATCTACTCCGTGGGAGAATAATTCATTGAAGCTTATGAATAAATTATGAACTGTTCAAGTCTGCTATGACTACCAAGGGCGCACGTCGTTTAGCAAGCATTGGAAGACTCTTTGCAGACGGAGAGGAGTAGAAATATTTGTGCTTTAGGGATACCTATGCCGCTACCCTGTGTTACTTCTTGCCTTCTAGCAAATGACGTCCTTTTGCGAGGGCAGATTCCTCTTTTCATGGTTCATAGTGCGATATAAAAAAAAGCATTCATACAGTAGAGCAATTACGGTAGGAATACCAATTACACCTTGTTGCCTCACGAATTTGTGGAAGGAATTCTGGTATGTGTATTTCTGTTATAATCACACCATCCATTCACTTGCAAGGCTCAACGAGAAGTGCCGGGTTTTATTTCTCATTTCTCTCCGTACAGTTACATGCTATAATATGCTATAATCTAGTCTAATCTAATCTAATCTATAATCTAATCTTAAATCTACAATAATGGATATAACAATTTCTTTACATGTTTATGTGTTGGATGCATTCTTCTTTGCTTTCGCCACAAGCTACCGATGGTTTACTGTTGCAATTCACGTTGTATCTGGTAACGCGGCCCGTGCAAATCATAGCTCAATGACAAACCGACGAAAATTTAACTTTTAACTCCTACAAGGTGTTGGCAGTACCGGCCACCATTTCAAGCAGGCTCAGTAGTCTTTTAATAACGGTCATCATGCTCTTCCTTCCGTATGATGTATTTTTCTCCTTGCATGCACAATATTGTCAAGCCAACGAGCAGCTACAAACTGGGCAACAAATTGGACGGCAACACCATTTCGTGGTTCCTGTCCGCATGTACTCGATATTGCTGAGGATTATTTGAAACGAACGCAGTGGAAAAATTTGCACTCCATATTACACCTGGAGATTATAGATCATTTCGGTAGCCGGTTTTAAACTACATCCGGCACTTACTGGTTCACCACTGGCTGATTGGCGGGTGTGCCCTGTGCTTGAGGCCAGCGAAACATGCTTGACATATTCATGGATTCAAAGTTTATAAAATAAAAGTTTTGCATCCACATTCGAAACACCTTACTACTTTCTCTGCCTGATGTTTGTGTCCCACGTGACCAACTTGTTAGAGCGCAATGCATTTTGAGTCCTGTGTCCAGAGCAATTACAGCTGCGTGTTTGAAATGAATGATTGCAAAATCCTAGACACTAAGAGCTACTGAATTATGCAAGTGTGAATTATCTGGGTTGTCGTGTTCAGCTTGCCGCGTAGAGATGACCACAACTGCAACTAATTACATGATGATAGGGTTTGGAAAAACAGCAACGAAAAAAGACAAGTAGTCTGTTAAAACTGAGAACTGTTCAGTACGGGCAAATTTCCTTGATGATAGCGCTTGAACAATAATTATTTTAATTAA